>WAAB01000426.1:176991-240710 GCA_013389865.1 Piaya cayana
GACACTTCCACCCAGCTTAGTGTCATCTGCAAACTTGCTAAGGGTGCACTCAATGCCTTCATCCAGGTCATTGATGAAGACATTGAACAGGGCTGGACCCAGCACTGAGCTCTGGGGAGCCCCACTTGTGACTGGCCTCCAGCTGGATTTAACTCCATTTCCCACCACTCTCTGCACCTGGCCATCCAACCAGTTTTCCACCCAGGAGAGTGTGTGCCTGTCCTGACCAGAGGCTGACAGTTTCCAAAGCAGAATGCTGTGAGAAACTGTGTCAAAGGCTTTGCTGAAGTCCAGGAAGATACATCCACAGCCTTTCCCTCATCCAGTAGACGAGTCACTGTGTCATAGAAGGCGATCAGGTTGGTTTGGCAGGACCTGCCTTTTGTAAACCCATGTTGGCTGGGCCTGATCACCTGGTTCTCTTGCAAGTGCCTCATGATAGCACTCAAGATCACCTGTTCCATGACTTTCCCTGGCACTGAGGTCAGACTGACAGGTGAAGCTAAAGGCTAGAGCAGTTCTGGAAAGAGTGCTGTAACCCTTAGGTACTGTAAAAGAGAATATTGCCGCTGCCTCATGTCTCCTCTTTAGAGTGATACCTGCTAACCAGGGCCTGTGGTTCCCAAGGCTCATTACTGTCCCACTTCATTACTAAATCCACATGACTTTGTGAGAAGCCAGCTGACATTGCGTGGCAGTGAAACCAAAGTGTCTCAATTGGATTTTGTTGTAAAGAAGTGCCCTTTTTCTGTGGATTACTGTGTAAGTGTGCATAAAACAAAGTATTTATTTGTGTATGACTTTGTAAATGTGGGCTTTACTAACTTAGTAGTGGTAGCATTAGTGTTCACTGTGGGGATGGTTGACAAGTGAGGAGCATAAAATACTTGGTGTTCTCTACAGACAGCTGCAGTCTAAATCAGTCACTCACTGCTTGTTCTCCCTGAGAAAGAAACCAGATGACAATAGTCCTTTGAGCTTGGAAAAAATATCTAAGACTTTTGCTATGAATTGCCTGGAATATATAATTTTTTTCAAATGTTGACCATAATAAACGTTACAAATCACATATACAAGAGGAGTTTATTCTTTCCTTTCCAGAATAATCTGCCTCATTCATTAATCAAATATTAGCTCATTTTAATCTGAAGATCTAATTGTTTCCATCTTAAGCTGAGTAGAAATCTAGTAGTAAGCATGAATTCATGCCTTTTTACAAGGGAAGTTTCCATCCCCATTCTTTCTTTACCCACCAGTGACTCACTCTTGGAATTGAAATACAGTGAAATCCAGTATGAAGGACTAAAGCATAGTGAGAGATACATGTAATGCTCAATGTATAAGCACGAACTCACAAGGGAGCACCTCCCATACAAGGACAGGCTGATAGAGTTGGGGTTGTTCAGCCTGGAGAAGAGAAGGCTCCAAGGAGATCTTATAGTGACCTTCTAGTACCTGAAAGGGGCCTACAGGAAAGCTGGGGAGGGACTGTTCATAAAGGCTTGTGGTGATAGGGCAAGGGTGAATGGGTATAAACTGGAGAGGGGCAGATTTAGGCTAGACATTAGGAAGAATTTCTTCACTATGAGAGTGGTGAGACACTGGCACAGGTTGCCCAGAGAAGCTGTGGCTGCCCCATCCCTGGAGGTGTTCATGGCCAGGTTGGATGGGGCCTTGGGCAACCTGGTCTGGTGGGAGTGTCCCTACGCATGGCAGGGGGGTTGGAACTGGATGATCTTTAAGTTCCCTTCCAACCCAAACTATTCTATGATTACTTACAATGGACTTATGTTGGTGCAGTTTTTCGCAATTTAATTTGCAGTCTGCTAGTACTGCACATATTTTGGGGTTCTCCGTATCATTACAGTATTTGTTGTTCCTAACCCTTGTAACCTGTCTTTTGCGATACCACTATGGATGGTTCAGTACGTTCCATGTGTTCAAAGATCTATCACATTATAACTTACTTTACAAAATCATAGCAATCTTTTCATCAGCTGAGTTTACAGGCTCTGCATGAACACAGTCTATCTAAACTCAGTAGAAAAATCTTTCCTGCCTTGACTTTGCCTGCTAATTTGAACAGCGTTTATTGTTGAATGCCTACCAACATCTTCAAATAGAGCTGACAGGCAACAATGCATTAGTTGCTTTATTTAGAATTGCTTTTGTGTCTTTTGTACTTCATGCATGTATAAATATGTAGTATACTGTAGACCCGTAATGTGTTGCTTAGTTACCAGCGTATTAATCCCAGTAACTTGACCTACTGACAGCAAGATGTATCCTGACATTCCCTGCTTCCTTGATTCCAGATTCCTGTTTCATTAGGTTTCCTCTTCCTCCCGTCTGCACCTCATTTCTTCTTTGAATTTATCTTGCTCCTGCCCGTGGTTCTTGCTGTGTCTTTCCAATCAATTCAAAACCCCTCTAGTACCTGCTACCTGTTGCCAAGTTGCTGCTCAATTTTATCTTGTTAGACAAAGCACGTAATTCTCTTTGAGTCTCTTTGTTTCTTCAGTCTGAAAACCTATGTTGTAACACTTCAGTATTTTCAGCATCCTTCTTTATGCTTGCCCTGCTGCTTTGTTTCTCCTTCACCTCCCAGTCTGAATTACATGCAGTACTTCAGTGTCAGTCTCATGAGTGTTACCTACACAGATAAAATCACTGCCTTGCTCCTAATTACTACCCCAGCCAGTTGTGTATAATGCAGTCATGTTGTCTTGTTTTTCTGAGCATCCTGGTGGAACTCGTGTTGAGTTGCATGTCCTTTCTGAGCCCTAGGTCTACTCAAGCTTTTATTTTTCAATGTAGTCCTTGTTGTCTGACATAGACATAGTCACTGTTTCTTGCGCTTGAATATCCATTTAGCATCTGTCAGTATGAAAAAACAGCATTATTTCAACAAGCTGTGTTCACTGCGTGACCCAGATTATTCAGCATAATGGATGTAGATTTGATTTAACACCCTTTGCTATCAGTGAAAACAGTCTATTCAGTTCTGCTGTGGATCAAGCCTTTAAATAGATATTAAATGAGAGTAACTGTGCTGAATCAGTGAAACTACATAGCAGAAAGGAGTAATACCAGGGCCCTCAGAATATAGGCTTTCTTTTTTCTTTTAATGACATACAGAGAATGAAATGTCATGCTTGTCTAGCTATAAGGGATGTGAAGCATAAAGGCCTTTTGAACATTTTAATTAAGGACTTTCCCCTTTTTTCTTGAGGGTGTACACAGCATAATGTAATATATTACTAGATGTACTGTTATGAGCATGTAGGCTTTGTGCAAAACTGGGGTGAACTTCCAATGAGCAGAGTGCCAGAGGAACTGTGTAAATCTGAACTCCAATGTTTGCTCCAAGTGTAGTATCAAAAAAAATTTTTCTATTGTTTTTCTAAGTTCTTTTACTTTGTAGAGCAGAATAGTTGAATTTTTTTTTTTTCAAATAAGATGAATGGCATTTTCAGCCTGCTGATAGTGGCACTTGATTAAAAAGTGTTATTATCTATTGCCAATATTTTACTTTTGCTTTGTAACTGGAATTGAGAGCTCTAAGGTTTTAAAAGGTTACTCATACATGTTTTGGTAATATTTGCAATGCCAGCACACTTCTCTGTTTTTTGAGCTTTTTTACTAAAGTAACTGAGTATGCACCTTAATTTTTTTTTCTCTGAATCAGAATACTGCTGCTGAATGGAGGCCTTAATTACATTAAGCAATACAGCAAGGTTCCTGCTGTGAGTGGCATTGCACATTCCTGCTATGAATGGGTCACTCATTGTCACTCCAGACTTCTCGGTAAACCTACTTGGCCAAGGGAAGAAAAATTCCACATTTGCTTGTGGGTTGTTCTGTGAGGGCTGCTGGTTTTTTCCATGAAGCTGCCTTAACCCTGGAGTCTTCATCTCAAAACAATCAGGGAATTAAAAAATAAATAGGGGAAAAAAGTAGAGTTTTTGGTTTTCAAAGCATTTGTGTGTGTAAAAAATAAATAGACTTTATTTCATATGTAGAATTTTAGCAGTCTTTTTTTTTTTTGAGCTGTATTTTTGGTGATATCCCAAGTGGTATGTGGAATGAGTACCTGAGCAATTTACCCCTCTGCCTTCCCTAAAAAGCTGAAGCTATGAACCTATTCTTTGGTTATTGTTTTGTGCCAGCTCTCTTGTGTCACAGCAGAATAAAAGTGTTCACAGAAATGGTCATCTTTCTATGACGTCCTTGTTTCCTTGGGCCTCTTCTTAGTCCAAAAGTTGAAAAATATATAAAAATTTGTTAGAATATGTATTTTGCAGTGCCCTTGCTATTGTTGGAGAACTAAATAGTTTGGGGTGAAGTATTTAAGGAGGAGCAAATGTCAATGATTTTATCTTGTTTAGAAATGCAGTTGATGGTACACTACTCATGAGAAAGTAACGAAGTGAAAATAATGCTGATTTAAGCAAATAAAAACATATCATACATCCTCAGTGCCAGACTGCAGCAGAACAATTCTCATGTTTTGCTTGATTTATCATCAGTACAAATCTTCAGTTTACTAATCCTCTTATAACCTTTTCTTCCTGTTCACCAGTCCTTAAACTACCCAGACTGCTTTCGCTGTGGCTTAGAGAAGTCAGATATTTTAGCTTCACTTCCCTGTTTGAAAACCAGGGAAATACTTAAGAGGATGTGAGAACTGTTTGCTTTGCTTAGTGGTATGTGCTTAATAAAGTACATTGTTTAATTTTTGTTGGTTTTGATCAGTGGATTGTTTTTAGCTGATATGTAATTGTCAGAACCATAGTTGGTGGAACTCAAGGCTGCTGATGAAATCTGTCTGTCAGAAATACAACAGCGTGGTCCAGGGGTTTACTGTATCCAGAGGTATCAGGGAGCTTTGCCTCTGGTTTAAGAGACTGCAAGGTTGCATTTTGACTGTACAAATAAAGCAGAAAGTTCTTTTAGGCTTGTAGTCGCCCAAGGAATTGTATAGTAATTGTAATTATAACTGTCGTTATGAGTCTGTGATCCAGATGGAAAGCATGAGGCTCAGAGCAATAACCAGAAGGCTCAAGAACTGAACAGCGAGGAAATTGCTGGCTAGTCACAGCAGGAGAGCAGAGCCATGGTTACTGTGGGCCAGTGGAAGATGCTTCCTTTCTTGGCAGTTGCCCAGAGGATGATAGATCTAACAGCTCTGCAGTGTAGCTTCTGGAGCCTCACCACGTGATTCCTTTTGCTACTACCAGATAAGGGAACACTGGTAATGGTGTTAGTACTGTGGGAATAGTAATCTCCACGATAACCCATTTAGAGGGTGGGCTTTTGTGTCCTACTGTATACTCATTCTGATGGCTTGGCTGTGTAATCTTCTCCTGAGAAACCTATGCCTTCCTAGTATTTTTCTTGCCCTGGCATTGGCATTTTTTAGGTGACAACAGTACATTGAGCTGAATTAAAAAAAAAAAAAAAAGAAAAAAATCCAACTGAAAGAAATATTTTCTTTGCAACTCTTGTTTTCAGATAGATTGGTCTCTTAACCTAGCTCAGCAAGTGACAGTGCTGGAAATGCATAGGAAAGGGAGATTTAACAGAACCCTCTGGCAGCAGACTACATCTGTGCCATCTTAATGTGATCGCTATGGGACTGTGATTTGACAAGATAACTGATTTTTATGAGTCCTCATACGGGCTGTGGCCTCATCCTATGGGAGGGTTATTGGATAACTCCCTTGGTTCAGATTTGATCAAAAGATGCTTGATGGCTTAACTTTATACTGATACATTTTTAGTCAGTTCAGATACAGCTTGTCCTTTATCAGCCACTCTGAAGCTAGCATAAGTTTAATCTCTGGGTCATTTAGTCGTGACTCATGCTGTTCAGTGATTCAGTCACGTGCACTGCTTCTTCCTGCAAAAGGCAGGCTGGGATGTGAGAAAAGATCCTTGGAATCCAGGTGCATTGCACAGTGGGAACACCTGCGCTTCTCATAGGGAGCTGCAGATATCCTGCCTTCCCCTCATCATTTACACATGGAATCGTGCAGTCTGCCTCACCAAAAGAAACAAAAGCTGAGCTTAGATTTGCACACAGTGTTATGAGGTAAATTAAAGTGCAGCTTCTAAGTTATGGTTGGTTGTTAGTTGATAAGCTCTTGAATGCTGGTTGATTTGTGCCTTGTTTAAACACACCTTTCTTTGCTCTGAACTTTGCACCAGAAAGATCACTTTGGTTTCATGGTGCCCAAGGTAATACATCAAAACAGTATCAGGAATGAGAAGTATAACCAGAACAGCTCAGGTAATTTTCTGTAGGAAACACAACCTGACTTTTCGTTGCAGTAATATTTTAAGGGTACAAAACCCCAAAACATTAAACATATAAGACATTATACAAATACCAGTATTCAAAATCTTAGATAATGATTAAAATGTCCAAGCACTTGTCCAGTGATACAAATTCTATCTGCCTTCCTTTTTCAGAGAAGGGTATTTGCACTGTTACTTGTTCTCCTTGAGGTGAAAGCAAAGGAAAAGACTATTTCTGTTTGAACTTCTTACTGTGGATGGTGCATACAAGAACTAATTAAAACATGATCTTTTTTTTCTACTAGTAAGTATGAGCTGCTCGTGAAAGTTTATGGGAGACTCTGAGCTTCATGCTGTGAAAGCTGGTATTTGGCACTTTGTACTTCAAATCAGAAAACAATTTATGAAGATGTATGGTGATAAAAATCTGTGTGATGTGTCAGTGTTTGGGTTTCTGAGTCTTGTTTGAGTTTTTGTGGTGATCGTTAAAGGAAGATTAGTCATCCTGCCTTAGGGAGTGGAAAGGAGACATACACTACACGTTTTCACTCACTGTCCCTTTGCTGAACTATTTGATATGGATTTCCCTAAACACAGGCCTCAGTACAGGTTGTTATAATTTCTCTTACGAGAAATATATTTATTCCCTTAAATACAGATTAGGTGAAAAATCAGGCTTTGTTGTTTACTTTGGAAGTTGCTAAGTGAGATCCAGTCAGTTAGCAACCAGCAGCTTGAGCCAGGCTGCCAGTCAGTACCTCTGCATACGGCCATGCCAGCAGGAAGCGGGGCAGGGAACAGGACAGGATAGGATGGGACAGATGACAAAGCACTTGGCATCAAAGACCTTATACGCAGTCTTTTCAAACCTTTCAAATTGTTTATTATAATCTAAGCTTGTATTTATAATGTCAAAGGAGCCTGGAGCCAGGCTCTTGGCAGTCTTAGCAGCACAGTATTCCTTCTCCTGTAAAGAGATCACTGAGCTGTGCTGAGTGGTAGCTTTCTTGGGCCACGTTTCAACTGCAGAATGCTCAAACCTTGGCCCAGCACTGGCATGAGGCCGCTGGATAGCTGTGTAGCTGTATTTGTGTGGATAGCTGTGTGGCTGGGTTTGAACCTAGGCTGAGAAACCTTTCCTTCAAACCTGCTTGGCCATTCGGGTTGGTTTCTTTCTTCTCCCTGCATGTGGTATAGTGTTGACACAGGTGCACAACCTCTGATTCTGGTCAAGATTGGTTCCTTTTGTAGCATGCTCTATAATGTTAGTTTCCTGGTGGTTTTTCAACCCCCATTTCTTTCTTACCTTCCAAGTCTTCTCACATAAGTAATTTCATATTAAAAATGTAATTCAACTTTGATCCAAAAGAGCTTCAGTTGGATAAAGGGTATTTAACAAAGTAGGTTATCTTGTAGGAGTTACTGGTCATGTGAAATAAAAGAATCAAGGTCACATCTGCATAATCTGTGTTGGTTTCCTTTTATTTTAATTTTATTTGCAACCTTCATTGTAGGTAAGGCTGTAGATAATCTTAGTGTCTGTACGTGCAAACATTTTTTACGTGGGTGTATTAGTAAATAAGTTGTTGGTTTGTTTTTTCTTTACAATGTATACTCGCCTGTATAATCTTTTATACAGCTATAGCTCTATTTCAGTTTACTGGCTAGGAACACTTAAGTTTTTTGCTAGCAGCATTTCTCTAGGCAGCATTTTTTTATATAAAACCCATTATTGTCCTACTATAAATTTCTTTCTACAAGTCCAATTTCCTTTAAGACCTGAAGTTGTTCTCTGTCTAGAATTATTTACTTCCATTCTATAATATACATATATAAGTATGTGTGTTTATATAGGAATAGATGATCTGGAATTATGTGGATTTGAATTCTACAGAGTGGTGATTTCATCACATCTGAGCACACAAGTCATATTGTAGATAGGCATATTAACCTCTTCCTTAAGATTTCTTTTGTTTTCCTTTCATTTTGTTTATTTGAAATCGCAAGTGAAGACTTGGACATAAAAGCTTATTGTTACAATGTACAACATCATCTCAATGAATATCTCTGAAATAATGGGGGACTCTTACACTCAATATGGTGCAGGACTGCTTAAAAACTATGAGAATTGGAAAAAGTTTTCTGATGTTCATCAGATATCCCACAATACTGTGTGATCTTTGAAAAAGAAATCCCAACCTTGTTCTTAAGAATATACGGGAAGTTGAAAATCTATAAATGAGAAACAACTGAACAGTTTCTCATTATACAGATCTTTGTTTAAGTAATCACAAGGGCTGTTCAGCTGTCTTTTTTCATCCAAAACTTCCTAGATGATTTAAATAAGGTATTTTACTATACCATCACACTGTTGGCATGAGAAAGTAATCTATGTTTCAGTTTAAAGTTGATTGTCTTACTTTGGTAGCACTCTGGAATTACTGAACATGTTTTGTACACATTCCTTTTTAAAATTTTTTAAATACATTGCCCATTTTTTAATTGAAAGGTATATTTATGCCAATACCTTCTTTATATCATCACTGAATGATTTTCTGTCTGTTTTTAGAACTTTTACTCACTTACCTGTTGTTTAAGTTATAGTGAGATTCTTCTGAAGACTGGTGAAATTTATTTGTGTCAAAATATTAGCATGAATTTGTATCTTTGACAAAAGATGGAAAAATAAATGTGTTCAAGGAGACATGTCCTGAAAACCTAACACACTTTTCCAAGTAGGAGCAAAACTATTGCAGCTTGTAGGAAGCAGTAAAAGAACTGTAGTATTTTAAAGCTTTCGTATTTTTTTGTCACTGTGTTGCTTTGGTTCTGTGACTTGTTCTGTGCTAGTTGGAGATGATCCTTTGTTCCATTTCAAGCGGCTGCTGTCATGAGAGGTCATCGCTAGTACTTTAAATAAGGAAATAAATTAACTTCCAAAGGGTCATATCTTCCAGATCAAGAGCAGGACATTAATTTATTTATATGTAAGCTGCCTTGTGGCTGGCCTCATTAGCTCTGGAGGTACAGAGCATGTGTTTTCCAGGCCTTCCTTCTGAGCGTCTCACTGATAGCTGTCCATCAACGTGGTGTGTCAAACTAGCACGGCAATTTTACCTCAGAAGTCCAGTCTCCTCAGTGGTCTTCAAGCTCTGTGAGTCCATGTGCCATCTAGTCTGCTTCCAACTGATTGCTGTCTGAGAAGGCTGGGAGAGTACTGCTGCAGTGAGTTGTCACGGGACAATGAGCTGTGCCAGCCTACTAAAAAGACATCCATATCTGTTTAGTTTTCTAAGGAGGACACCTGTGACCCTTGCAACCAGAAGAGGATATTACTTTATCTTTTTTACATTACATGTTACTTTATCTTTTTACATTACTAAGTTTCCCTTATGCCACAGGCTTTACATTCTCTGAAACACCTGCTTTTTGTGATTGTCACCAAATTGCTTTGGGACTTTCCCTGTGCATCATCTATCTAAGTGGGCTCTCCATAATACTGAGGAAATCATTAAAGCTAAGTAGATATTGACTAAGAGGTTTTGCATGTTCCTTCTGCTGGATCTGCCAAGATCTGCCTGCCCTTGTTTATCTTGCAGGATAGCTTGGAGGAAAGGCAAAGTGGCAGGCATATCCAGCTGTGGCAGGCTCATGTGTGGCAGCTACTGGACAGATGTGACTCTGTACATTGAAGTTCACTTAAAGGATGCCTTCCAGGTGTTTTGCCAAGGACCTATGGGATTAAATGGAAAAAAAATCATTACAAGGGCCGTTTGAAATCTATTGTACAATTCTAGGAATCCAAGTGTTCTGATGTGTCAAGTCGAGTGAACAATACAAGGGAAAAAGCAGTGACCTGTTTTTTTTGTGGGAAGGTGACTTTGCTGCTGAAAGGGTCACTATGGTATCTTGGGGTCTAATTGTGACCTCCAGAAGAAGAAAGCCTAGCTGTTGGCTGGAGGTGCAGTGCCGAAGTGATTTTGATGCCCTTCTCCAAAAAAGCTTTGTTCTCTGCAGTGGCCGCACAGGGTGGTGACTTGCACTGTGCTAGTGGCCTGTTTCAGTCTTGCGTCTAATTTGGCTTTGTTGTCCTGTTGCTGTCTAGAAATGTCTGCTCTCTTCACTCAGATCAGGCCTGTTCAGGCTGTCTTTCCTTCCTCCCAAACTGCAGACTTGGATCGCTGTCATAATGTGATATTTTCAGATTCATGAAAGTGGAGGTTTTGTATGTGACTTAAAATTGCATTCAGCATTTAATTTTTCTGTGTCATATGATAATTTATAAAAAAATATGGTATTCATTTGTGGAAGATGCATCTTGTAATGGCAAGTACAGATGTTGGGCATTGGCATCTTGGCCCTGAAACTGGACATCATGTATAGTAATACTCAAGAGTGCATAATGTTGTTCTTCTGTACACAGTGTTTGTACATACAGAAAAAGAAAATAAGGATTTGTATTTATAGAAGCATCTGCATATCAGTTATGTCTTATTTCAGGTTTAATGTTATACATGAATCACTGTTAAATTTTCCTTGATTATTACTGGCATCTGTAATCATAGCTAGTGTTAAGATTATGTGCTATTTTTACCCTGTTCACACAAAGGGATATCTAAAGTTGAAGTCAAAGATTTAACCTCTAGATGCCTGGGGGAAGTTAAAAAGAATACAATGTCATTTTTTACTTACATTTTTTGCTGGCAGTTACCCCTCCACTGAAATGTGTTTGGGAGTGCAGGGTAAGAGTTATGGCTAATATTAGTGATGCAATAATTTTTAAAATACAGTTTGATGATGCTTTATATAGCTGACTGACATCTTCCAAAGTGGACTTATACGTTTTTGGAATAATAACCACGGAGAACATTGTCAACTGAAAAAGCATAAGCGGCACCTATATATTGATTTAGAAATCGGTATCTATCATGTTTGTAAGATGCTGGTAAGGAAAAGAGTATTGGTTAAGAAGAAAAACAAAGAAATGTACTAAACAATTTATATTAGGAATTATGATCTAAATGATTTATAAATCAAAAATATTACTTTTTTTTTAAGCTTACAGTATTTAAATCCCAAAATTCTCATAGTCCCACCTGCTTCCTCTTCTTGAAGAGTGTAATTTAAACTAAAGTTGATGAGCTGTTTTAGTCTAAAATTTCCATAATTCTGGAAACATTTTTTTCTTTTTACTAGCAACATTTTTTTTTTTAAGTTGCCAAGCAAGCAGTGACTGTCAGCCTTCCATTTCTGACCAGTCTTCAATATTTCCTCTTGGCCATCTTAAGATGTGATCAAGTCTTCTATGACCGTGTTAAGTTTTGGTGAACTTGCTGCCCGTTTGCCCACATGGAAAGGAGACTGCTTACACCAAAAAAAAAATCAGATCTAAGAGCAAAAAGCAAAGAAAATTAATGCTGTTAGTGAATAATAAGAAACAAGGATTACACGTGTAAAGTCATGAACAACTACTAATAAAACACATATGTGATTTTTTTAAGGGTTTGATTTTCATTTTGGACTGCTGTTCCTATCAAGTGATTGTTTATTTAATTTGCATGTTTTGTTTACTTTGTCTTCATTGCTAGTGTTTGTTTCTTTTTCTGTTTTCCCCCCCTGTTGTTTCTTTTGTTTTGTGTTCTCTTTATTTTTTCCCCTCTCCTGCAACAAAACAAAACCTCTTTTAAATCCTGACTGTTTAGGTTTTGTTTCCTATTCAGGTCGTGATGCTCAGATCTTGTGGACAGGTTACATGCTCATGAACACTATGGTAGGCACACAGTGATGGTTGTCATCCTGTAAAGGCAGATCCAGACTAGAAAAATGGATTAATTGCTGTGGGTAATCTGGATTCCCCTCCCCATCTCTCCTCTTGAACCTGACATCAGAAAATATGTAGTTTCTTCCTTGGTGTTGCCTCCAACCCTGGTGGTGAAGCAACAGAGCAGCTGTAGCTCTTAAATTGTGCACCAGGGGGGTTTTATGTTAGGGCTACTACTAGCTTCCAGACTTGCGCTTGAGTGCATCCATATATTCAGATTGGTAGCTGTACATCTGTATACTTAATTTGTAGGTGAATTTAAGTACAAGTATAGCTTTGCAGGGAGCTTGGTTGAAAAAAGTACACATTTTTATATATTTTCTGCCGATGTTCAGAAAACAGAGGTGGTAGTGAAGTGGGAGACTTCTTAAAGTCATCCTCTGGCATTTTCCTTCTGAACAGACCCACATCCCTCAGTATACTGATGTGCAGTTCTTCTCAGACCCTTCTGCTTCCTCTTCTCCCTTTCTCATCCATCTTCTGTGAGAGCACCTTTATCTACCTTGTCTTACTGAGTCTGTGTTGGTGTTTTATTTGGACAATGAAACAGTTTCCTGACAAAATGTATTTAAATTCCTCTGTGGATTTCCTTGCCTACTGTTTGAGAATGCTCATACAAATTCATTTATGATCTATTGTGAATGTAAGGATTATATTATAATAAATTGACTATGAAAGCATGCCAGTTTCCTTCAAGCATAAACAAAATTACTGTATTGTGCTGTAGGCCTTACATTTGCAAGTAAACAGGTTATAGGTCTAACTAATAGGCCTTTTAACATGGTAAGAGCTAGTGCTTTTAGAGAGCTAATTGATTTCAGAGGCACAGAAGTGATTCTAGTATCATTTTGTGGTTGTAACTACTTTATTTGATGGTCCTAGCATTTGCCAGGATAGCTTAAATCTGGCTTTGTTGCTATGCTTATTTTTTTTTCACTGTGAAAAGAAAAATTAATTATTTAAATCTTTCCTGCCTGTGCCTCTCAATAATGGAATTACAAATACTGTATCTATTTCACTTCCTGGTTTATTCACTTTGATATTTGTGGAGCCTGAAGTAATTTCACACAGGCTTTATTCTCTTCTGTGGGAGAAGATTAGTTCCAGTTGTTCTCTTAGAAGATTACAGAAAAAGTGTTCTTTTAAAATGTGTGTGATTTGTGTGAATGTTTTCCTAATAAGCAGCGTTAGAGTAGTTACAGAGAACGTGTTTTGCATGCATTTTTGTAATTGATAGGAATTGTAAAGAATGGAAAGAATCAAAACTGCAGAGGACACATCTGTGTCCATATGAAGCCAGGTAATGTAGAAGACATTTGGAGGGAGTGAAAAAGGTCATGAACAAGGATTACAGCCAAAAATATGACAAAGGAGGTTCAAGCGAGGCTACTCTTTTCCTTATTTTCCTAACTGTGAGCAATATGTTTTGTTTAGAACTAGAGCTTTAAACACAATGAAGGTTGTACATGAGGGAAGTAGAGACTGTCTGTTGAATTTGGAGACTGATTTCTTTTTCATTTAGTGGAGCTTGAGGTTCTCTAGTCACTTCCAGTTATTCCAAAAGCACGGGTGGTTTGAAACTGGCTTGTAACATGGTGGTACTTGTGTGACTGTACCTGTACAGGTCACTCAGGTTCCCTTGTCATCTTGTTTTCCCCTCTGGTGTATTTGTCACTCCCAGGAATAGCTGTTTCTCTTTCTAAAATGTATGATTTTGAATCAGAAATTTCTATGTATGGTCAAAATTAGGAATTTAAAAGCCTTTGAGAATCTTCATTCAAGTAGTATTAGAATTAAAAGGGTCAGAACCTTCTCAGGACCTGAGGTTATACAGTCTAGTGCATTTTACCAATGCAGAAGCAAAACCAAAACTGATTTCTTCTGATACTACTTTTCCATTTAGCTAATTGCGCTAATTATTGCAAGTCTGGTAATATGTGGTGTTCTATCCAAGCTCCAAATTTGAGTCTTTGAGACTCACCTTTCAGTAAAAGAAATAGTGAGTTTCTGTGTTTTGTGTTTGGAGAGTAATGCTGAAAGCCTGCAGAGTTGAACAGCTTGGACACTGGAATGCAACAGTCCCTAAACCCACAAGAAACACAGCTGGTCCTGTCATTTTCTAGTGCACAGGCTTCATGGCTGCACTTACCAGTCCTGAATACTTTCATGCTTTGTGTGGAGTGGAACAAGATCCTGTTTGTTCCGAAACAACATGGTATATCAAGTAACTCTTTTTCCCAAATGTTCAAAAGTGCATAAGTTATAGTTCTAACAGCTTTTTTGGTAATAAATCATTTCATCTCATCACTCATACACAAAGGCTAAGGATCTGTACCACCATCATAGATATTGTGTATGTGTATCTATTTACAACAATTATAATTTATCTAATCAGAAGTAGAAAATAGGTAGATTCTAAATGGTTGTGTAGGAACACAGGGATCTGTTAAAGGAATTCTAATGAAATATTTTAATCTTTGTAGAAGTGCTGCATATAGTTCAGGCAGATCAAGTTTTGGCATTGTATCTGGAATCTCCCATTTCTGGTGCAGTGGATTAGAATATTAATTGTAGTAGTCTGTGACATGGCCACAATTTCCTTCCTGTTTTCTTCAGTGACAGGTTGGGATTGGAAAAGGAGGAAGCTCATGTTCACTACAGTAAAAATAATATTATATAAAATATGATGAGGTTGTGACTGAAGAGAGTATAACGTTTATATAAATATACATGTATACTTTTTAGGCTTACAGTCTCACATCCCTAACTTTGGCCTGGTTTGCATTTACTATTCATGGAGGGGTTTAGTGGGTTTTCCAGTTTTTGTTTGGTGGTTGGTTTTGTTATGTTTGGTGGTGTTTGTTTGGGGTTTTTTTTGTTAATCTCCAGAGCAGTTTTGAGCGGGTATTAACAGCAGCTGATGGTATTACAAAAAATCCCAAGAGACCTGATTCTCCTTGCTCAGCCTCTTTTATGCTCATTTAGAAAGTGAGTACTGTTTTATACCCTCTCTGCAATCACTTTGTACTCCTTATTTGGAAGGAGAACAGAGGTTTTCCTCAGTTCCTACTTTTCTGTCTTTTCTTTGGAGTTTAAGGGGGATTTGGGCAAGTTTGATTGCAATTGACATTCAAAATGTCTCATAAGGTCACAAAGTAGCCAAAAGAAAACTTTTTAAGTTGGGAGAGAAGGAGTGCTTAGTGTCAAATCACCAAAAATACTGGAAATTCTGTTGATACATTACTGCTATCTTTGTATGTCCTGTGTAACTTTATTGAAAAGACCGAGTTTCAGGAGAGCTTGTGTCAGTCATGGAAAGAACGAAAGATTGAAAAGGTAGAAAGGAAAGAATGCAAGTGTTGCAAGGAGTGACAAGATTTAGGAGCTAGAATGAAAAGCAGAAATACAAGCTCAAACTGAAATTTCTCTAATGCCTTCTATAAGTTACAAAGTGCTTTAAAAATGGTGAGAATTTTTTTTGCCTTGTTCTGGACAAAAAGTGTCCAGACTTGGTCTTGGTAGGTATTGCTAAGGGTTTACCTGCTGCTATGAAAGATAGTGATATTGGCTTTTGTTTTTAGCTATCAATGAAATAGAACCTTTTTAATACGTTAAGCCATATAAAAAGGTGAAAGTATTTAATTTTAATTATTTTTCATTTCAATTAGTGAGTGTCAGTACTCTGTGGTTTTATACAAAGTGAAGTTACTTTAGAACCTACTTTGATGGGCACATCAATTGCAATTTGATCTTATTTTAACAAAAGACTTTGGAGGATCCTCAAAGCTTCACTGCAGAATACTTGCCACTGTGCCAAAGGGGTGGTGTGATGGACATTTCTTAAAGTTTATATTGAAACCAATTAGAATAAGTGCTGTGGTAATTGATACTATTGATTTAACTCATCCTTGGAATCAAGGCTTTGTATTATCTTCATGTCTGATCACTTGGGTTGCAGGTTTGCCTAGAAACTGTGAAAGATCTGGATGCCCTTCTAGTGGGCACTGTGGCTACGGGAAGGTCTGCTGATCATGTCCTGTCCTGGGACAGTGTCCCAAGCAAGAATAGGGAGCTCAAGCCAGGCATCTGCTGTAGCCATTAGATTAGAGCTTTCTTATATAATTCAGTTAAGAAGACTTGGCACCTTGCAGTGCTACTTGGCTTCTTGAAACAAGGGGAGGGATGGGGAGAGCTTTGCGCTTAGGAGCTTTACTTATTCCCACACTTCTGTTGCTGAGCCTTCAGGATGAGAAGCAGGACAGGAGACCACATTGTTTCCCTCTCCTTATCTTGTTGGTTGTTTAGCTTTGAAAAGACTTGGGAAGTTCTGTATTTATATTTAAGAGCTTAGGATCTCATGGGTGTGATTACTTAGAAGTAGTTTTCAAAATGGGCCACAGTACCCATAGGTACTTTTTGGTTGTTTAAATCTAGTTATCTGTTGTACAAACTTAAAATTGCTGACGTGAATTGCTGCTTAAGCTTGTAACTTCTATGTCAACAAGATAATTCTGTTTTGAGAATGCTACTCTATTTATAGCCACACTGCTAAAGTCTATCATAAACCCACAACAGCAAAACTTCCTCTTATCTGCCTTGCAGTTCACTGTGGGGCAGATCTTGATCTAACGCTCAGTGATGCAATGGGTGAAAGTCTGCAGAGATCTGAGACTCATTCTTGTTTCTGTCACTGGTTTGCCTCATGAACATGAACAGCATGCTTCATCTCTCTGGGCCAAATACCCACTCTTCCCCCCCCCCCCCTCCCCCCGCCCTCATGTATCTTGTTCATGAAGTTATTAACACATCCACCCATATGCTGGTATGATGCTCAGAAGCAGGGAGCCCCAGTGTCAGCTGAGGTACGGCTGTGCTAATACTGTTAATAGCTTTTATGTAAATGGCCAAATGTACCCTGGCTTTAGAAGTGATGACTCCCTTTGCACAGGCATTTCAGTAGTGCTGCTGTACTATAGCTGTAGTCAGATGTGTCTTTATAATTTTAGGTAACTCTGGAAGGAAAGTGCTAGCTTATTGAGGTGCCAGAGCGTGTATCTGAAGGGGCTGTGGTGCTCAAGATGTTGCCTATGTAAGAACTCCAATAGCAATGGTTTATGGCCAGGAAGAAGCTCAAAGAAGCTTTACAGACCAAGAATATGAAGATTGCGTTTTCTTTGTACAGCTTAAGTAGGTGTAACAGTCCAGTTTGACAAGTAATTATGTCACTTGTTAAAGCAATGCTATTTTTACACTGTTCTCAATGATGAAAGTTGGCTGATACAAATGTAAAACTTTCAATTGCATAGGATATTGAATTGGCCTTCAGTTTATAGCCTGTTAAAAGACAACATTTAAGACTCCCAACAGGCTTTGTCAGGCAGCAGTAGAAAAGGACCATGTTTGTTTAACCCAAAATTGCTGAATCCTAATTGAGAAATAACCCAGTAACTAATCAGGTGGCCTCTTCCTTTGTTCCACCTGTGACAGTTTTTATAGTTGTGATAGTTTCTCTTCAGGAAAGATCCAGGCCTGAATTTTGAATTCCAAAATATGGCAAAATCAAGTGGAAGAAAGAAGTCCATATAGAAATTCCTAATTTGTAGGCAGGCAGAAAAAATGTTTCCCACTCCTCCCTTTTACTTGCATTTCATCCATTGTTGCCTTTTTGTTTTCAGGAAGAAGATAACATTATGGGGACGGGTATCTTTTTGCTCTATATTCATACTGTATTTAGTAGCTGGACTTTGTCTTTTCCAGGAATTATTGAGCTTACCTGCAATAATCCTGAAAGAACAACTCCACTTGTGTTTCACCAGTGTTAATCTATTCTGTTTGCTTCAACAGTATATTTATGTTCCTTGGCTTTTATGACTGAGAACATCCTTGGATTTAGTATTTCTGCCTTTCAGTATATTTACATACCTAGTACATGCATACCTGCATATATACAGTATATAAGGACACCATGCAATTATTATGTTTCTATAACAATGTAGAAAAGTCCTATTCAGGTCCTAAATTAGTGACTAGCACTATAGAAATTACAAATACATATTTTCTCGTCACTTGCTGTTTTAAAACACAACATAGTCCTTAATTCTTAAGGGAGAAAAGTGGAAATAATGGCAAAATGATTGTTCTGTGAACTGAATTTATCTGAAATGACAGTGAAAGTGTCCCTTACTAACTGATTAATCTCTAGCTGCAGTGGTTTACATGTGACAAGTATCAGTACTGGACCGTTGTAGAGGTGTTGCAACAGAGAGGGAGACTGAAGTTTCACAGGAAAGAAAATAAGGAATAAAGACAACTGCACTAATATAAAGTCACTATTGCTGAAATCAAAATCAGGCTGACAGGACCTGAAAAAAAGAACATTTTTATTACTGTTTAAAATNGGAATATGCTGCCCAGGGAGGTGGTTGATTCGCCTTCCCTGGAGGTGCTTAAGTTACGAGTAGATGAGGTCCTGAGGGACATGGTTTAGTGTTTTGTGGGAGTGCTTGGACTCGATGATCCAGTGGGTCTCTTCCAACCCGGTGATTCTGTGATTCTGTGAAAATAGCGATTAATGTGGAGAGTCATATTTATTTACAGGCTGAGAAAACACACTGTTGTTCAGAAGAGGCTGAAGAAAATATTTATGCACAGTTCGCCTTTAAGTTCTTGCCACAATGCAAATTTCATAATTGCTTAGTGAAATAAATGGTGTTCTTTTCATGTAGGTGTAATGAATGGTGTTCATTACAAGAGTTGTTTTTAATAGCTTTCTTGTGGAAGAGCTGGAATCCTCTGCCTTGCATCCTTGATGTTTCTAGTAAATAAATGCATCTCTACTGGGTGGGACAAGAATATGAACTCTGGTAATTGCAATAACTATATGGAAGAATGGTTTTTATACTTGGGGGTTCAGTTTTGTACTGAGGTAAATAGGCAATAATCTCATCAGCTGCAAAGGGCATGTGTCTGAGTATCAGGTCAGAACTGACTGTGTAATTTGTAAATGAGGGTATTGCACTGCTCCCTGTAAAGCTATTTGAAGAGTGAACTATTTACAAATGATTGGAAATAGATGGTAATAAGATAAGTTTGAGAGTGTTGTCAGTGAAGACCTTAATGGAAATACAAGTTTTCTGGGGGAAAAGAAACTGCTGGAGAGTAAACTTCCCATTTAGCAATCTGAAATGCTAAATGGGTAGTGTTTGAAAATTAAATGACTGTGTGTGTTAGCAGTAGGTTACATTTCGTGGGAGAAGGAAAGGGATCTCCTTAAGGATACTTGTGAAAAGCAGATGCATTCTTAAAATTTAAAGATCACTTGCACTTAAGAATGTGCTGGAGAAGTAACCTATTTTCTGCAGCCACAATAATAGCTCTTTTTATAATGACTTGTGCTTATTTCCTACTGATAGTTTTTTCGGAGAGCAGTCTTCCACAACATTTATACTGTTGGGGTATTTGTAGTACCTTAAGATTGTTTTTTTAATGAGCCTGTCTGTGCAAGCGAGTTTAATATTTTTTAAAAACATGCGTCTCTTCCAGATTCCTTATACTATTATTACCAAGACTTATTGTTTTTATCCTTCTCGTCCCCCCTTTGCTTGGTCTTAACTTGTTCCCACCTATGCATTTTTGTTGTGATATGCAACTCGTGTTTACTTAAACATATTTTTGGAAAAAGTTGTAATTCAGTGGAAGGTCACAGCAGAAATTCCATGTTCTTGGTCTTGTCTTGATACTTAAAAATGAAAATCTTGATTTGCAACCTTTTTTTCCCCTATACTGTGCATTTTAACACTTATTTTTCTTTTCTAATACAAACCAACTGTGGTGTTAAGACTGTCCTCATTATCCTCAAAAAGTCTTTCTTGTTGGTGCATCTTTTTGCATAGGGAGAGACAGAGATAAAGATTTCCAGAGCCACTGCTGTGCCGATTATGCACCAAATAGATCTCCACTGGCACCTTTCTCTGGTGGGGCATGCAAGGCAAGAAATGTTGAAACAAGTGTAGTTAGAATAAGATCCGACCTGCTCTGTCAGCTAAAGTGTTAGCAGTTGTTCTTTCCCAGCCTGAGCCTCTCTCTGTCTTAGCCTGTAGAATTATGATTCATGGGTGTGGCAAATGCAAATGTCTTTACCAGGTTTTGCAGTCCAAACAGAAACTGGAGATGGGGCCTGCTCAGAAGTTGGGAGTTGCTGTATTAATTGATAAATGAGAGGTGGAAGGGTCAGGCCAGGAAGAGCCTTTCAAGAAAAGCAGCTGATGTTTGATGGAGAAGAGCAAGCCTGTGTGTGGTGATTGAAGGGTAAGATACAGTCTCTGAGAGTTAATGGAGTGTTTTTAACAAGCAGCAAATGCTCACAGGACCCTGAAAATGACCTGAAGTGCTCTGTGCTGAGTATCAGCTCTGCATTTCAGGACATGGGCTTCACTTCTTTTAGACAGGACTCTAGTCTTGCTGAAGGTAATGAGCTGGCCTTTTTGGAAGGATGGGAGGAGCACTGCCCTGGAAGCATGGCACAGAGCCACAACCTACTGCAGCAAGTCTCACCTCAGCCTGCCAGACCTCCCCAATGTGTGCGCTTTTAACATATTCAATCTGTTAGTTTTATATTTTGCTTGGTGTGCTGTGGTGGTTAAATTTCAGCTGAGGTGAGTCAGTGAGAGCAGATTGTTCCAAAGGTGAAAGGCCAACAAAGAGCTGCCAAGCAGCTCTGCAAGGTTAAGCCGAGTGACGATAAACTGAGATCTGACCTCACTCAGGGTGTAGTTCAAGTTTACAGACCCTGTTTGTGAGAGGGATGCCATGTGCTCTGAGCACTTTCAGCTGCTGGAGGAGGGAAACCTGGGCAAGGGCTGGGAACCTCGACCTCCTTTGACCACAGTTGACCTGCTTTGGCCATGGTTGGCACCTACATCAGCGGCTGGGAATGCTTCTGATGCAGCAACACGAATGCGGTCCTGCAGCACAGATTGCATGCAGGACACACCTGTCAGAAGTATTAAGGACTGAGGTAGCCACATGGAAAAGAAGTGTTTGTTGGGTAGCGTGTACTACTAGCAAGATGTTGTTATTGCCAGTGATACAAAAGCTAAATACTCCTATATGTGTTTTTTTAATTTGTCTTGCAGGTTAAGGAATGGTGTTGGGGTACATATTAGCATGGTAATTTATTGTCATTTATTAACTTGTACCTAGAGCAGAGAGGCAGGGTGGGTGAAAGCACATAGTCCTTCCATGAAGCTCTTTACCTTTAAAGGCAAAGTCCATATAGTATTCCTTATCAGAGAATCAAGCACATATGGTGTGAAAGGATTTGTGACTTGGACACAAAAGGGGCTTATCTTCAGAGAGAAAGGTATGGCTTTTTTCCTTGGGGGCAGCTAACAAGCCTCATTTGTCCCAAGATAAAATGAAAGGACAGGGTGCTTTTGTTTTAATTCTAGATAAACTTACAAAGTCAGCCAAATAAGAAGCTAGGACTTCATTTACTGCGTTTACATTGTGATAAATCCACAGTGCTTGATCTCTGATATGTTTTTCTCTTGGAAATAACTGCAAACCATGCCTCTTTTTTTAGAGTATGGAGGCAATGCCAGACATAAAAGATATCTGAAGCTGTTCCTGAAATGTTAAGAACTTACTGTTTTTTAATACAGGGAAGAATGTTGATATACTGTGGTAATTGTGGAGTAATTTAAGTTTAGATAGAGCCACTGGTGATCATCTTGTCCAATCTACTTGCTGCTTAAAGTAGGCCAGCTGAAGTTAAAACAGATTCCTACTCGTGTAATCCATATCATCTTTCTGATAGTCTGAATTAATTTGTGGCTTTTGATTTGGTATATTTGACTGTAGCTATGACCTGTAACTTCAATTACATCATTATAACTTTCTTTGCACTTTTTAAGAGGAACTTTTTGCTAGGTCAGTGGTAGTTTTTTGCTGGCGAGTTAATGAGGTCAAGGTGAGACCTAGAGGTTTCAGCTTGTTGGTTTCTTTTTTCTAAGTGCAGGTGTACTTAAGATGAAGGATCCCTTTTGAAAGACTTAGCAACGTATATTTGGCAGCATGAACAAAAAACTAGTAATATCAAACTATAAAAAAGGTAAGCTTTCAGCCAAAAAGGAAGCAAGATAGAAACAAATAGTAGCCTTTCTTAAACATTTGGAGTCAGCAGTTTACTCCACGAACTGTAACTTCAGTAATTCTATTGTGTGCTTTCCCAGCTGTAATTAAGGTCACGGATACCAGTCTAAACATTTATTAAAAATAATAGCAGAATAGAAAAGGAAAAAAAAAGTAGGGGTACTGTCAAACTATAAGAATTTACTCAGCCAGAAAGGCACTTTTGAAATATTCTTTATGAACAGTGATGCTAGGAAGAAATATACCATGAAGTTTATAGAACCTACTTTTGCAAATTGAATTAGAGGTTTGGTGTAACTAGCATTACCAGAACTTGGATTAATGATTTCCTTTTTAATACAGACTCTTGTGCCATTCAAGATTGGGAGACACTTACAGCAGAAATGTTAAATTATGCAGACATTCCAGATATTAAAAGTAACTTTTAATATCTTTGGTTTCCGTGTTGACACAGGATTGCTTTGATATTTTGACACAAATAATCACCAACTGCATTCACAGCTGTTAGTATATCTTGTATCCTAAAATGCTCATCAAGAATTGTGTTTTGGTTTATGTTTATAGCCGTCGATCTGGCCAGTATACAATGAACCATGACCATTCCAAGAAGACCTTTGATGGAGCATCATTTGACCGCTCAGGATCCCAGGACTCCTTGGATGAACTGTCTATGGATGACTACTGGAAAGAACTTGAAAACATCCATGAAACCAGAGGAAATAATCATGAGGAACGAATAGCACTTGTGGTGAAAGAGCCAGATGGTAATGAAATCCACTCAGTTTCCTCATTTAGAGTTTTTTTCTTTAAGCATTATTTTAAGAGGTGGTACCCAACAAACACATTTAAATCACAAAGGAGGTCACTCTGCTAAAGATCCATGTGGAAAATTCCATTGCCTCTGATGCATATCATCAGAAATGAATAGTATCCTGAAAGAGAATTTCATCAGAAATAAGTAAAAGGCTGGTTTTCCTTTAGAGGGCTTCAGAAAGGTGCTTGTACTTGCAGATCGCAACAGTCAAGGCTTTGTTTGCAGTTTACTGTTAAACTAACTTACCCTTTCACTCTTTGTGTGTGTTGTTCATTATTGTAGCTATTGTGGATAGAAACCTCATGCTTTAGAAGACAAGGCAATGATTAACTGGTTTAAGTTTAGTGAGTAACTTTCTACACTTGTGACTGTTGTGACTGTTGAGTCCTCAGTATTTTGTTACTCAGAAGCCTCAGTTATGGGCCATTCCCGAGGGCATGATCTTGGGAGAAGCTGGGCAATTTCTTTGTTTTTCTTGTCCTATTAGGCAAAAGAGGAGTAATACCCTTAGTTCTACTCTTCTCTCAAATTCTTTTTAACAGTACAGTGTCTGCCTCTCTCCTTATCTTACAAAAGGCCCACAGTCTCAGTAAATTGAAATTGTGAGCTCTGTCTGCATGTTGGTATGGCTTCCATGTAAATGAGAAGAATGCACTCCATTAGCTTTCAATGAGATTTGCTCTTCTGACTCCATTAGCGTTTTAAACTTCACTGCTGTTTACAAGTGTTCTGAAGAGGTTAGTAAGGTGGTCTCTGGAGCAAGACTCTGATCCTGCATGCCCAGAGAGCAGGGCATCTAACAGAGCTGCGAGGTTTTCTCCAGAGCAGCAAAGCACATCATTCTGCAGCACATGAGCCTCTTCTCTTACCCCACCTTATTGATGCTGTTACTCCTTCAGGCTCTGCACTTCAAACCCCACTATCACTTTTTTAACTTATATATAGCCTTCCTCATAGTTGCTGCCCCAGCTTGAGCTGCTGACTCTGGCATGAAGCACAAGTGAGTCAGCTCAGTTGAGTTGATCAGCTGGAGCAGGTGTCATTCTGCCTCACACCTTTTGACCTTTTCTCAGAGGATCCAGATTTGGATGCACAGCCATTGCAATACTAAAAATTTTGTGTCTATTTTCTGGGCACTGTGGGAAACTACAGCCAGTGTTGAAGCTGACGTGCCAGCTCTGGAGTACATTTAGGTGTCTGATTAATGGAAATGTTGCTTGGACATTTGACTGTGTTGCTGGCATTCAGAACATGCTCAGCTGCTACAGACAGAACTTAGTATTTTAAGGAAAGTGTCATTGGAGAGATACTGGTTTCAGAAGCAGGAGTTTTGACATCAGTGACAGTATTTAATAGCTTTCTCCTGTCAGCTATAAGACTAAACCAACAATTGCTTTGTGGGCTGCCAGCAGACTGGAGATCATGTCTTAAGAATTGATTAAAAAAGTAGCCTGGTTTGTCCTTCCTTAAATTGAGCTAGTGGAGAGCAGTAGGGTTAATGTATCAAGGAAAGTGGGCAGAACCATGTCAGTAAAGGAGCTAAAAAGACTGAGGACAGAACTAAAAATCAATGAAGCAGCAATGATCAGAAGCTTTCAGACTTCCCCACACACATTTATACCTAGGTACATTCGGAAAATGTTATATGATTTAATGGAAGTATTGTGGATTGTTATAAAGATTACCCAGTAGCCATCTGTATTGGATTTTAAAAGCTTTGATATCCTGTTAACCCTTTTGAAGCTCTTCAGAAACAATAGCTTTTTTCTAAGTCACTATAGTGCAATTGTTCTTAATTGTGTATCCTCTTAGTACCTTCCCTGTGAACTGCCTTAACATCCAGTGTGATTAACAGTACACAAAAGCCAATGTTGATGCCTTTTTCTCTTTGCCTTGCTCAGAGGGAGAACTGGAAGAAGAATGGCTGAAGGAGGCAGGTCTGTCAAATCTGTTTGGCGAGAGCTCTGGAGACTCCCTGGAAAGCATGGTCTTTCTGTCCACACTGACGCGTACCCAGAAGGCAGCGGTAGAAAAGCGAGTAGAGACTGTCACACAGACTATGAGGAAAAAAAACAAACAGCACCAGATTCCTGATGTCAGAGATATCTTCAAGCTACAAAATGACTCAAAGGGAAATGTAAGTTCCTGTCTATCCTTTTTCTTTGATTCTGGCAGAGAGAGGGACATGCAGGAGTAGGCGGTGAGGAGAAGGAAGCACAGTAACAAAATCTTTCCATATTTCCATAAGATTTGTGTCTAACTTTTCACTTATTTCCAAGGGAAGTTTGTACTGAATTTATGGGAATAGGATTGGTTCAAATTTGCCATTGCAATAAGCAATTTTATTATGTAAAAAGAAGCATGTACGTTGGCCTTGTACTACTTAAAAGGTGACGAATAAAACAGCCACTCCATGGTCAAGATATCAATTTGAATTAATTTTAATGCAGATGCAAATCTTATGGCAGCAGTCACCCAAATTGCTACCAAAAGCTCACTTTTATCTTTCGGTGGTAATGCCCTGCAGCAGTCTGGAGGGGTCTGCCAAACAGGGGGCAGTACCTTTTATTGGTGCTCTTGTTTCTTTTCTTAAAAAAAGGGTGGGGTGTGTGCGGAATGATACATCAGTGTAACCTCCTCTATTTTGGCTAGGTCTTTATGTCTGTCAGCTGGGGCTTAGTCCCTGTACTAACTCCCAGGGCCTGCGTGTGCTGTTAAATTGTGTGGGAAGTTGCTCTGACAGGTCCTGGAGACTCCCAGTTTCATCTTCTGGGGCATCAGACAGTAGAGTTCCTCCCCTGCATATAGGAACAAGGAAGGAGGGAAATGGAGACTACCATTAGAATTCCTCTCTCTTGTCCCCTAAAAGCAACGAGATCTTCCGCTGCAAGGAGACTCTGACCTGATGAAGGCGGACAGCTTAGCTTACCTGACCTGTCCCTTGTTCTCACTGCTACTGCTGCCATTCAGCATAATGGGAGTGGTAGCAGAAAGTGTGGTGAATTGAGGGAATTTAACTTCTTCCTTCTCCCAACAGCTGCCTCTCTTTTGGTAATTCCTTTCACCTTTAGTACAGGCAAAAGGTAGTGGGATGAGTTTGTAAGCTCAAATGTACCTTCTGGAGGCACAACTTCCTTTCACTGTTCTGTTTTGTATGTGGTTGTAGAAGGCATTAAGTCCACAGAAGCTTTCTGGGATCTGGTTTGGAATTGGTTATGCTGAAAAATTACAAGATCTAATAGCAGAGCAATTTAGGTAAAATATTATGTAGCTTAAAGCAATATAATTTCTCTTTTAAGTATGTTATTTCAATAAAGCACAAGAAATACTCATGTTCCTGTATTTAAGCTACACATTTTAATGTTACAAAAAATAATGTCGCAGTGTTCATTAGACTTCTGTCACTCTTCAGCTACATGCTTTGATACTGCTCACATCAGTGGGAAGTGATGCAAACAGACAAATGATTGTAGCCATTAAACATGTATGAAAAAAAATTATTAAATACAGAAATAACTGAAAAAAAGAATCCTTCTAAACCTATCTCCCTGACTGAAATAAAATAATACAAGTGTAGGCCTTCTAACCTGTACTGCATTCCTTTCTCCAAAGAAAGATTATTCAGAAATCATTGGTTGTGACTATTCACCTATTCTGTCACTGAAAGCCTGTTAGTGAATTAATTTCTACAACCTCCCTAGGTAACTTGTTTCTGTGCTTTGTTACTCTCCAAGCATTAGAAAGCTTTTTATTTAACAAAAGAGAAATGAAGCCATTTGCAGCTGTATGAAGTCATTCTAGTTTAATAATAGCCTCCAAAAATCCTGTAACCTCCTTTCACCTGGAGGAAAGCAGGAGGAAAGGTAAAACAATAGTGATGTTTTGCATGAATGCAACAATTGTGTTGATGTTTCTACTAAATTTCCTGCCATATTTCCCAAAAGAAACTAGACTTTTGGCACCTCCATAGCTTCCCAGTCTGCTTCTACTGCTCTGTGAGACAGTAATAATTTTCTGGGCAGTCGCATTGTCTTCTTCTACCTCTCGAGATCCCTGATTTTAATAAAAACCAAATGTGTTGGTAGGAGAAACCTCTAAAACTTGATTTTTTTTTCCTCAGTAAGTATGTATTTACACAGTGCTTGAGTAAAATATAATTAAAAATCCAGACTGCAAACCAATTAATTGTTGATCTGAGTTGCCAAAGAGATAATAAAAATAATATGTGGGTAAAAACGTATATGGGTTTGTGTATACATGTATATGTATGTGTGTGCATATATGTGTATATGTGGGTATACATTTTCTACGTATTCTGAAAAATATTTTTCTGTAGTAGGTATCATTCTACTGGCATGGAATATGACAAATCTTGAGAACTGGGTAATGCAACATTGTAGAAAGGAGAAGTGTTTCACATCCTTTTCTGTTTTGTTGACTCTCCAAAGTGTCCCAGTGTTGCTGGTTGGAATTGTAAGCTATAAGCACAGATATTAATGTAAGGCTACCCTGAAAAAGGAATGAGAGTGTTCTGTAAGGGAGGCAATCATGTAAGTTTTTGCAAGAGGAAGGAATTCGACCTGAGTCAGTCAAAATGTCTCCTCCAGATTCCCTTTTCGTGTCCTTTCCAGTGCAAACTATGGCTTCAGATCAAAGACTAGATTTTCTTACTGTCTTCATCTCTGAAAAATTAAGTCTTGTATCCACTTATCCTTTTGGGAAGAAGGGGAATAGACTTAATTAGTAATTTTTTAATTACCTAGATTTTAGATCCCCTTAGACTTTGGCAAAGGGTTTTCTACTGAAACACATAGGTGTGCTGCTGCGTAGCCCTGATTTTCAGGAGTATATGTTTTAGTCATGCACAGTGTTTATGTTTTATAGGCACACACATATTTATTGTTCCTTTCTTAGGTCTGTGAAGGAAGTGGACCCTCAACTGTGAGAGGAAGTGAAACCAAAAATGAAGCGCAAGATGGATCAAAAGGTAATAACTCCCTTTTTTTCTTTTTTTTTTTTTTGGTTTGTAGGCTTTCAGCTACACAAGCTGCCACATACATCCATATATTCCCAGTAACTTTTCAGTGAACGAAAACAAAATTCTTGTGACAAACCTGTTCTTCTGACTTGTGTTGTGGTGTAAAATTTTTAAGTGTGGCTGTAGATAGTATCCTTGAGCCATCTGTGAAATCTTGTTTGTTAGCAGTGATCATTTTATAATCAAATAATCTGGGAGAAGTCTCCTCTCATAGCTTATGATTAGGTCTTTCCTGATCCTTAATTTATCCTTTCTGGTTTATCTCTGCTGTACAGTACAGGAAATTAAGTGTTATACACAGTCTCATCAGTGCATACAAAAGAACCAAACAATCAGACTATAAACATCAAAAAAAGTGAGAGCTTGCTATTCATCTGCAGCTCAAGAAAAATACAGGGATGGAAGAACAAAGTTGTTTACCTTTTCAATGAAAATGGAAAGGAAATAGCGTTCTGTATGCGTAGGACGGGGTTGTTTTCAACAGTGCATGACTACACAAGAAGGATGCAATACCAAGGGGAAGATCCCTCCCTCTCACTGTCAAGTAGGGCAGAGCATCACAGAAGTCCTTAGCTATTTCCATAGTTTCTGCTCAGAGAATGATGAAGGGCTTTGACTGCTCTTCAGGTCCTATAATAAAAGGTTGGCAACTCTGCATCATCTTCGGTTTCTTTGAAGTAGGCATTGCACCATGTCTGTTATACCATTACTGTAGACATCAGGATATTGGTAACTGTCAACCATTTAAGCTTTAAAATACTGCATTGCTGTTCTGTATTTCTTATGTGTTGGTTTTTGGTTTTGGTTTTTTGTTTGTTTTTTTTTTTTTAAATTCTGGTGGACTGCATAGTCCCTAAGTGTTATGCTGAGCCCTGTAGCAGCTTAAGTAGTCAGTCAGGCAGATCACATTTCCTACTGCAAGTCACTTATGTATAATTAAGCCTCCAAATAAATTTCTGCTCCAGTTCTAGAATACTGACCAGTAGTATTCTGGAAAAATGGTTTTACTGTAGGATTAGATTTAGAAAACAGCAACAAACTAGTATGTGCATGGAGATGGAAATGAGAGAGATGAATATAAGCCAGCCATGAATATAGAATCACAGAATGGTTTGATTTGGAAGAAACCTTAAAGATTGTTTGTTTCCAGCCCTCATGCCATGGGCTGGGACATGTCCCACCAGACCAGGCTGCTCAAGGTCCCATTCAACCTGGCCTTGAACACCTCCAAGGATGGGACATCCACAGCTTTCTTGCGCAACATGTTCCAGTGTTTCACCACCCTCATTGTGAAGAATTTCTTCCCAATGTCTAGTCTAAATCTTCTCCCTTCCAATTTAAAGCCTCTTGTCCTATCACTACAAACCTTTGTAAACAGTGTCTCCCCAGCTTTCCTGTAGCCCCTTCAGATATTGGAAGGTCACTATAAGGTCTCCTCAAAGCCTGCTCTTCTTCAGGCTGAACAACCCCAACTCTCTAAGACTGACCTCACAGCAGTACTCCAGGTGGGACTCTCACAAGGGAGTAATAGAGGGGCAGAATCGCCTCCCTCAACTTGCTTGCCACGCTTATTTTGATGCAGCCTGGGATACAATTGGCCTTCGGGACTGTGAGCACACGTTACTGTCATGTTGAGCTTCTCATCAATCAGCACCCCCCAAGTCCTTCGTAGAGATCCTCTCAATATCACCAAATCTGTGCATTTCCAGAAGTACTGTTAATCCTTCCCTTCCTCTCTCACATCTCAGCAAACCTCAGTCCAATAAGAACAGTAAAAAACTGGGAAGACTGCCAGACTGCTGGTTCAGCACAAGGGAAGGAAGAGATGGTTGGTGCTTGTGTCAGTAAACTGCACTGTAGGATTCAGAGCTGGAAAATTACCAAGCAGTTATTACAGAACTTTTATCACATCTGTTTGTTTTTTTCCAGTGGCCATGATGAATCCTTAAGAAATGGGAAGTTCTGAAAGGCAAATCCCATATGCTACCTCTCCTCAGCACAGATTGTGATGTGGATGAGAAATGCAGCCTGCTTACATCCTGATACGCTTCTGCTCTTATCAATGTGCAGAAGTGGGCTCTGCTCCCAAGGCTGGAGCAGGAAGAGAAAAATCACTTCAATTTGCATTTGAACCGTGCAAGTCTGGCATTGTTAAAAGCACTACACCTGTTTCAGTGCTGTGCAGTGATCTTACCTCCATAATGATGAGCAAATTAGTGTTATGCAAACAGTGAATGAATTCAAGGCAAAAAGTAAACAATGTTTGTTATTTCAAAGATATTAAATATTTATGAAATCCAAAGACATTATTTTAAAATGGAACCCCCTTTTGACAGACATGTGTGAGATTATAATTTCAGACGTTATTAGAAAAATCCAAAATTTAAACCGAGTTGTCTTAAAACTGTTAGAGAGAATTACTCTGGCCCTTCTCCAAAGGTGATGACTCTGTTCCTAATTTGGTATTTGAATGTTGCATTCCCAAGTGCTTCTGCCAGACTGAAGATGATAATGGTTTGCCCTTAGAGCATACATGACCCGTGTGAACTTGTGTTCCCTCCTCCTTTCTTGCCAGCCCAACACACCTTGTTTCTTATCTGAACAATGTGAGTAGATTCAGGGAATAATATCAAACCATTATGTTTTTCTTTTTTTCTACTTGATCCTGCTCAAACAGGATAGTTTAGTGAGTTCCTAAGTTTTTTCTGTGGTGGTAGTAAATACGTATTTGTTGGTTTTTGGAATGACCCTTACCTACTGGCTTCAAGTGCCTTTTTTGTTTCATGTAGGTACAGAACATGTCTACAGGAAAGAAAAAAAAGGAAATGTAGAATTATGTATTAAGCTGTCAAAAGACGTTATAATTTTAACAATCAATAACACCAAAGACTTGCAAAGCTAGCAATATGTTCAACAGCTATGAAAGAAAAAAAAGTAACTCTCTTTGGATGCCTATGAAAAGGAGTAAATAAACGTGTTGGTTGAGACAACTTGAGAAAGAAAAAGGAAGGGATAAAGCGGATGAAAAGTTAAATACTCATTAGCTTAAACGGAGGAGCAAAAGTCAGTTTACTGTTGGATTGCAGTTGTCCTTGTGAACAGGCTGGATTAGCTAAATGGAAAGAATGTTAGATAAAACCTCTGCATAAGGGCAACCTGAAAGCACAATGGTCTGGCAAATGGATGAAAGAATTGTGTGTGCGTGTGCTTTTATAACATGAGGGAAAAAAGCTGTAATGTTTGCTTCTTGATAGGGAAAAAGACTGAAATTTGGTTGTACTCTTAATTAAATAGTTTGTTTCTGCATTTCATTTTACATGATAAATGAAGAATTTATGGCTGGAGTGATATAATATTTGTGAAAAGATTACAAAGTTTCTTGTTTGCTATTTAATATTTAAAATCATCTGTGAATTAGCGTATTCTAGAGAAGTACTTTGTCATTCAATAAACCAAAATAGTCACACATTTTATCTTTCCAGTTATAAAGAACTATTGGCATAGCTCCATCAGGGTATGCTCTAGATTTTGTTAGCAAAACTAGGAAGTAGCAAGTTTGAAACTTCCAGTGTTTCCATGTCCTATTAAAAAAGCCCTAAACATAATCCCACCCCACTCCTGAAGAATTCCTGTAATTTTATGTGATCTTTAAATAGCACCATGAACCAAGGAAAGGGTACAGGACTAATATAAAATATGGTTGCCATATCCTTATTGACAATGTTTACATTTTCCTGTATCGCACTTGCATTTCTGTCATGAAATACTGCATGTAGTTGGCAGAATGCCAAAGCTGCTTCCTCTTAATGCTACTTCCTAATTAATGAATGCACAACAATAGGAGCAAGGTTATGTGACCAAGAAGAAACTCCCCACAATAGCAGCATTTCCAGACCTTTAAAATGTGCACAGCACAAGACATCTGCTTTACACAGCACCTTCGTTTGACCAGAGGACTGAAACAGGAGCTACTGTTTTATTATTTGTTAACATCAGTTCCTCTCCAAGCTGGTAGGAAGTATGTAGGTCATATATAGGCTATGTTAGCAAGACAAGTCTTGGGGGTACAGGAAGCTGTCTTCCTTTAGTTTGGATGCATTAAATAGTTTACATGATGTATATAGATACACAAACAGAGAGGCCAAAGATCACAGCTGGGAATGAATTTGACCTTGATTATGTTTGGTTACTGAGGTCTCAAATATCAGTTTGCTGAAAGGACCAGCTCTAGTTTCAGGATCAGCTTAATCTTTAGTTTATGTCTTGGGCGTTTTTCGAGGTCTGTGGAAATTGGCCAGAAGCCACTCTGAAAAGAGCAAGAGGCAGCACGTGCAGCAGGCAGTATTTGGAAATGTTTTATTCTACTTCTCGCAGTATTGCTTGTTTGTAAGTAGAGTCAAAGTGTTAACTCAAATCCACTTTTTCTCTCTGGCAGCATCTCAGCTGTAGATCAATTACATTGATGTGGGAGTGGTTGCATAAAGTAATTTGCCCTACTAGAGGGCTATGGTGGCTGCAGCCACTTGCCGCTCTATCAGGTCACCTGATATTGGCTGCAGCAGGTTGAGGTTGTTTTTGCTAATCACTCTAAAGAACAGAAACTAGTCTTGGTTTTCTGTCTTTCAATTAGATTGCAGCTAGGTGCAGAAAAATTTTCAGGTTGGTATAATTTTTATTTTTTTAAAACTTGATGCTTCTTTTGATGTTTGGGTTGTGTGCTTGCAGCTCAGCTCTTTTGCAGACCACTGAAAGTATCAGTGTTGAGCAGCACTTCCCTGATGCCTTCTTTCTTAATCAGCCTATCTTGCAGCTTCAAATCAAAGATTGCTATACCTATAACTATTTCCTGGGATTTTTTTTCTGGCTTGGCTTAGCATAGATATTCTAGGCAATGAAAAATTTCCCAGAGAGATGTAAAGAAATTAATCTATTGTGTTACTTGTATACCAAAGCATTTGGTATACCCTTTCCATCACACTTTTTCTGGGTTTGTGGTATGTTAGCTTTGAACGGGTTGCAGTCTCCTGTGAATTGGATCCAGTGGCAGAATCATGGTCCCACTAAAATGAGGATTGATTTGTTTATATTAGCCCTGGTTTTAAGGATCTATGAATTGCATTGCAAATAGTTGCTGGATATTTGTAATATTGTGTACAAGGAACCTAGTCAAGGATGTATCCTTTAAGAAGTACCACATCACAAGATTGATACTGGAGAGATCAGAGTCTTTGGCTAAAATTGTCTTTGATGCATTGTATTAGTGTTACTTACAATGTAAGTTTCCTTTTGCATCTTTCATGATATATTTTAACTAAAAAGTAGTGGTTGATTTACTATGAAATTAGATGACTTCTTTTTCTAAAACAGTACTGTCTTTCCCTTTATTTCCTTCTGGGTTTTTGTTTTTTGCTTTTTTTTTTTTTTAACCAAAGTGTGTTCTAAATTTGCGTAATGTTTGATTCTTTGTTCCTTAAAAGAAAGAGAAGTAAGGCCATTTTTGTGTACTTAGTCCTTCCTTGAGTCATGGAAACCTGTCTAAACAGTTTTGAGGAATCTAGACTCTTAAGACTGAGATGAGGACAGGAATGTTGTGACACAGACACGATCTGTGTGCTCGCTGTTATTCCAAGATGGTAATGGTTTGGATGATAGAAGAAACATTTTCTTCTGCTTCTGTAATTTTAACAGCTGAAAGAATTGCTGATTGGTTGCAGGCTGTTACTGTCTTTTCTGATTGTAAATTTTTTGATGGCAAGAAACTTCTGATGCCAGAGCTCTTTGGCTCTAAGATTCTGGGAGTCTGTTTGTTTGAGATGAATAGCTTTACCTTTTCATTAGAGAAAAATAGGAGAAACCCTCATGCCTTGGCAGAATTATTAAAGAAAAACTATACAAGATGAACCTTTGTAAGGAGCTAAATTTGCAACTGACAAAAAATGCTAAGGCAGTGAACTTGCAGTCAGAAAATCCATCCTCTCCACAGCATTAATTTCTACTTGGTTTTAAACTCATGTACTGAGTGATGTTCAATTGTGCTGCTGTTGATGGTTAGTTTTTTCTACACTATTTTTAGGTCCAAAGTACAGTCTCGGAACTTATGAGCAGAAGAGTCCGCTTGAAGACTTGCCGTCTTTGGACACTGACATCAATTTGGAGATATCATTTTCAGAACAAGCAGCTAATCTTAAAGACAGCTCAGTAGACAAAATGTCCAAGGGTGGAGGAGGTGACACTCTTCTTCCAGTAGGTGTTTCCTATTTTTGTTTTTACTGCTGATTCTGATTGGATGATATTTTTCTGTTAATGGATGATCTAGACTTAGAAGAATGTTGTTGGATCTAGCTTCATGGAGACAGACCTTCTCAAGATAACTCATTTTTGGAAATAGCATTATCAGTAACGTAGAAGGAACTACTTTTCTGCCTATTTATTTTGTTGTCTTTCTGGGAAAATGCACTTCATGTGTAAGCAGTAATGGACTAGTAATATTAAGCTGAATAGTGGCTTAGAGGTACTTGTACAGAAATTATGTCTTTTATTCCTTTGTTTACAATCTCTTTTCCTGTTATTTGAGGTGAGATGTTTTATTTCTGATATGAAAATCTCTGTTGTCATGTAGAAAGGGCTCTTGGATGCCTATAGAAACTGTGTGCAGCTTACTGGTGCAGATAGCTGAGGTGTGGGAGTGAAGAGCAAAATGACCTATGGAAGTCTAAGGTCAAGTAGCAGGCAATTAAGGATTAGTTTGTGCTTGTTTTTTATTTCCAAATCTTAATTTAAAAAAAGGCTTGTTCTCTGAATAAATACAAAAGACAGTCCTTCAAGGAATTTTGTTGTTGATCCTCAGGCTCCTCTGTGAGGATCCTTCTCTACTTAACAGTACGTAAACATACGGTTACATGTGACCTGTAAACTAATGACTGGTATGAAACATGTCTTTTTTTTTAAACAGTGTATGCAAACTTGTTTGAGTAAACATAGTGTCTGAGCTAATAATGTTCCATAATTCTTCAAACACTTAATTTATATAAGAACATGTACAGTTCTTCAGACAGTAAATACCCCACATATCTTGGTTTAAATATTATGAGCCAGACACTAATAGATATTGAGAAATGGATTCTAGAGTGTTTGAGTCATATTCCTTTAATGCAGTCTATATCAAGGAAACTATAGCTATACTCTGGCTTACTTCTATGTGTGTGCATATATATATATATATATATATGTGTGTGTGTGTGTGTGCATATATATATATATGCATAAACACACTTTTCTTATACTTTTAGCTAGGGTTATGAAGAATTGCTCAAAGACATGGCTGTAGGGTTTCTCCTTCAGTGATGGAAGGAGTGGCAAAATGATAGGAAAAGGAAGTTACCCGAATTGTTTAAATGTACAGTTTGTGTTTGTTGCACCTCCGTCATTTACAGCTGTTTTTAAACATACATCTTTGTGGAACTAAATGAAACCTCAAGGCAGGAAACTGACTATATATCTACAATTTGTAGATTATTTTTCTGTTTCTGTGTGCACCCTTGTAGTTATGTGTCATAGCCACCAACTCAGCTGCACTATCACTGGGTCTGTGCAGGANCTTTCTGGGAAAATGCACTTCATGCGTAAGCAGTAATGGACTAGTAATATTAAGCTGAATAGTGACTTAGAGGTACTTGTACAGAAATTATGTCTTTTATTCCTTTGTTTACAATCTCTTTTCCTGTTATTTGAGGTGAGATGTTTTATTTCTGATATGAAAATCTCTGTTGTCATGTAGAAAGGGCTCTTGGATGCCTATAGAAACTGTGTGCAGCTTACTGGTGCAGATAGCTGAGGTGTGGGAGTGAAGAGCAAAATGACCTATGGAAGTCTAAGGTCAAGTAGCAGGCAATTAAGGATTAGTTTGTGCTTGTTTTTTATTTCCAAATCTTAATTTAAAAAAAGGCTTGTTCTCTGAATAAATACAAAAGACAGTCCTTCAAGGAATTTTGTTGTTGATCCTCAGGCTTCTCTGTGAGGATCCTTCTCTACTTAACAGTACGTAAACATACGGTTACATGTGACCTGTAAACTAATGACTGGTATGAAACATGTCTTTTTTTTAAACAGTGTATGCAAACTTGTTTGAGTAAACATAGTGTCTGAGCTAATAATGTTCCCTAATTCTTCAAACACTTAATTTAGATAAGAACATGTACAGTTCTTCAGACAGTAAATACCCCACATATCTTGGTTTAAATATTATGAGCCAGACACTAATAGATATTGAGAAATGGATTCTAGAGTGTTTGAGTCATATTCCTTTAATGCAGTCTATATCAAGGAAACTATAGCTATACTCTGGCTTACTTCTATGTGTGTGCATATATATATATATATATATATGTGTGTGTGTGTGTGTGCATATATATATATATGCATAAACACACTTTTCTTATACTTTTAGCTAGGGTTATGAAGAACTGCTCAAAGACATGGCTATAGGGTTTCTCCTTCAGTGATGGAAGGAGTGGCAAAATGATAGGAAAATGAAGTTACCCGAATCGTTTAAATGTACAGTTTGTGTTTGTTGCACCTCCATCATTTACAGCTGTTTTTAAACATACATCTTTGTGGAACTAAATGAAACCTCAAGGCAGGAAACTGACTATATATCTACAATTTGTAGATTATTTTTCTGTTTCTGTGTGCACCCTTGTAGTTATGTGTCATAGCCACCAACTCAGCTGCACTATCACTGGGTCTGTGCAGGATGAAAAAATAACTCTGGAGTATAGTATGTCTTTCTAAATGGAAGTCAGTCTTGTCAACCTTCTTGATGCGAGTTCAGCACACTGCTAATGTCAGGCACAGGCAAGAGTCTTACTTAAAAGCCTGCTTATGAGACATGGAGTTTAGAAGCTCTATGAACTGGAAAATCCCTCTGCCTTGCCCTGTCAGCTCAGTTCCTTATGTTAGTCTCTGACTGCAGCTTCTAACCATTTGGGATAGTAGAAAGAGCCATATTTAAGCATCCCCTTTTGCTAAGAAGGGAACTGCTTTTTTATTATTTATATGACAGACAAATGTTATTTTGTTTGCATAAGTGCAGAGGGATAGAGGGATTTCTATTCCAGTTGTATATGCAAAGGATTGTTTATGGACAGCCATTTCAACCACTGTATACAAATTTCAAAAGGATGCAGAAGGTGGTGGTGGGTGGTTATAAGCAAGACAAACGCAGTCTTCTTGGAGTTGCATGGTGAAAGGACAAGAGGCAATGGACAGAAATGACTACAGGGGGAAATTCTCTTTAGCAAAGGAAAAAAGTCCCCATGAGGGCATTAAACAGTGGAATGGTTGCCTAAAGAGGTTTTGGGACAATGCAATTCAGTCAGTTGAATTAGACAACCTCTCGAAGTCACTAGGAACCCTCTTCTATATATGACTTTTAAGATCATCTGATTTTCAATCCGTCTATGGGATTCTCCTGTGATTTAGTTGGTAACAACAGGCTTGATGATAAAAGGTTGTGCCCTGAAGGAAACATAACCTTCAAGCTAAGAAATTTGTTGTGACTTGTATTATTCACTCTGCTGCAAATCTCTGCTGTTAGAATTTCAGGCTGCCAAAGGACAAAACGGGTACCACAAAGATTGGTGACCTGGCCCCTCAGGACATGAAGAAAGTCTATTCTTTAGCACTGATTGAATTAACTGCTCTCTATGATGTACTTGGGACAGAATTCAAGCAGCAAAAAGCTGTAAAAATCAAAACCAAAGGTAAGTCAGTTTTATGTTCTGAACCAGATGGGGCTGTTTTAATCTAATAAAACAAATGCATCTTGTTCTTTAAGATTTTTCAGCAGAAAACCTATATATGTGTAAATATAAATAGATAAACATAACATAGGTCCTGAGTAGCATTTAATTATATGCCTTAACTCAAGGCACACCTAAGCAAATTCATGCATAGTCACTCCAGCTATAGGACCATGCTCTTTGTCTAAAACTCAGGTCAGTCACTGAGCAGATAAACCAAGGAGTGAAGAAGGGGTGCTGTCTTAGTAGTGTGCTGTGCTGGAAGAATTGCTTCACAGAAATTCTTATGTGTTGCTGTATTCCCTGAGAGGGCACGTGTACGTATTCTTTGTGGGTATTCTTTGCATGCTTTCCTGAAGGTAAGTACTGTGCTACTTCTACTTGACTTTTTTGCTTTAGTTGACCTTGGCAGGAGATGCTGGGAACCTTTTGTCACCTGCTTTCCTATTCTGTCTGGTATGAACTTTGTGTTACAGAAACCTTGCCTGTACAGCATTTACTCAAGCCATAATGCAGTTTTTATGCTAAGTGGCATCATATTGAGCGGAAGATTTAGGCTGTTGCAGAGGATGTCAAGACAGTTGCAACGTGTCATTTTGCTCTGCAAGATGTTGGAGCATATGTATAATCACAATGCTTTTTTTTTTTTAACATGGGACACACAGAAAACAATTTCAAGATACTAGAATTTTTTAGTGCTCTGTTTTCTGTGTTTATGGCTTCTGCTAAATTCTTTACAAGAGCTTGAAATGTGTTACCAGTTAATCACAAGACTGCTTTGGTCAAAACCCTGTTGTCAAGGTTCAATAAATGTGACAGTGCAGTAGCTCACTTCAAGTAATTGAAAACAACAGAGAGGGTTGAAAGATGTACATCAAGGTACAATAGATTCTTCAGGATATGCTCTTCACTCTACAGTAGTGGAAAATAACTTTTTAAATGCAAAAGGCATGCACAGAAACATCTATGAGATCTTTGATCCCTTTGAAAAATTTTCTTCTTGAAGGACTGTTTGTGTTTTCACTAATAAACAGAAACAACACTTTCTTATCTTTTTGGTCTTAGTTTTAATTGATTCTTCTTACCAAAGTTATTGTAAATTGAATTTCATGCATAGCTTTATTATTTGAATGACAGACAGTCTTGAAAAACATTTAATTGATTAAACCCTCTGTTTTCCCTCAAGTTAAAGATGGACTAGACTTAGGGAAATGTGCAGTAAATAGACAATGGCGTGTCACCCTTCCTGCTGGACAAACCTGGTTTTGCAGCGCAGTGCCTTCAGCACCTTGCTGCTTTAGCTGACCCTCACCTCTTCAATCCTGAAGTGCTGTTTGGCTTATTGATTCATGCAATGATGGATATATTGGCTGTTCCCATTTGTATTTGAGTATATGAAGATGATGAAAACATAATTCTTCTGTGGAATGTTGTGCCATGCCTGGCCCTGCCTTTCTGTTGACCTCCTACAGTTTGTTTCTCCAAGTCTATCTCAGTAGAAACTTTTATTATTGACAAGATCTTAAAGATGACTAAGGAATGTAGATATCAAGTGTATGTATGAGTCTCGACATATTTTTTTTTATGCTGATAGAAATAGAAAGACTCCCTGATTTGGCACTGAAACTGATGTTTCTTTGATGTATATCACATTCCCTCAAGAACTGACATATTTTTTAGTAATTACAGCTGTTCCTTGTTCAATGTTAGCCTGGCATCATACCAAGCAGGAGATTCTAGCTACATGTAGTATTACATGCTGTTTCAGAGAAACTGCACGTACTATAATTATCAGTACTTCTGACAGAGAAGTTCTGTGTCCATGTTATGGTTTAACCATAGCCAGCACTACACAGCCTCTTGCTCACTCACCCTCCCTGGTGGGATGGGAGAGAGGATCAAAAGAGTATAAGTAAGGAAATTCATGGGTTGAGATGAAAACAGTTTACTAAGTAAAGCAGAAGCTGTACACACAAGCAAAGTAAAACAAGGAATTAATTCACTACTTCACATCTGCAGACAAGTGTTCCAACGTCTCCAGGAAAGGAAGGTTTCAACATGCCTAACAGTTACTCAGGAAGACAAAATGCTGTAAATCCAAATGTTTTCCCTTTCCTTCTTCTTTCCCCAGCTTTATACGCTGTGGAAGATGTTATATGGTGTGGTCTATCCCTTCACTCTGTTGGGGCCAGTTGTCCCAGCTGTGTCACCTCTCAGCTTCTTGTGCACCCCCAGCCTACTCGCTGGTGGGGTGATGTGAGAAACAAAAAGGCCTGGGCTCTCTGTAAGGCTGCCCAGCAATAACAAAAACATCCCTGTATTATCAATGCTGTTCTCAGCACAAATCCAAAACATAGCCCTGTATTAGCTACTACTGAGGAAATTATCTCAGCCAAAACCATCTCAAGTCAGGAAAGTTGGGTTTAACAGTTACTAGTATAGTTCTCTTCTTATGGTCATTCACTTCTCTTCAGCTGAGCCATAAACACATGGGAGTCCAATTTACTTGAAGACTAAGGCTAGTTTTGCTTCAGGGCTAGATAGTGAGACTAAATGCCTTTTCTTTTAATTTATGTTGCATTAGCACTATTGTAAAGACCAAGACTTAACTGTAGTTTTGCTTTTATTAAAAAAAAAGAAAAAAAGCCAGTGAAACACCTTTAGCAAGATGTGTTCTGCCAGTGTTGTGTAATGCAAAAGCACAAGAGTAGAAAAGTTCTTTCAAAACCTTCCTAAAGAGAAGTGCTCAGAGTAACTCTGGGTGATAATTACTCATTACAGTAGCCAAATTTCTGGATGTTTTACTCATGCTATTTGCATCTTAACTATAATAACTTGCATTGAATGATGACGATCTGCATTGCAGGGTCATCATCACTCCTATTCTGCAAACCAGAACTGCACAGATGGTTCATTTATGCAGTTCTCTTCACTGTACTGCAGAATATGTGGATGGCAATTTGAAGTCAAAACAGAAGACTTCTGATTTACAGTTGAAGGAATAGATGAATGAATGCTTTTAGCTAGTGTACTTTATATAATAGCTTGATGGACAAAGGCATTCAAACACTTTGAACAAAAGGTCAGTAGCTCTGAATAAGCTTATGGCTTCAAAAATGTGGTTTATGACAGTATCACATATATTGAAACAGATGTGGATAATATCTGTTCCTTTTTCTTTATTCTTCAGACTCTGGCTTGTTTGGTGTCCCGCTGTCAGTTTTACTGGAACAGGATCAGAAGAAGGTGCCAGGAACCAAGATACCACTAATTTTTCAAAAGGTAAATAGACACATGGAAGACAATCTGTTACATACCTGCAAATGATAAACAAATAACATTTTGTCCTGAATTTATTTGCTTCTTGTAGGAAAGTTTTCAGTATATTACTGTAATAGAATTTATTTTAAGTTTTTTTTGCAGCTTTAATTATTAATTCAGTAAATGTGATACTTTGCTCTCTGCCAGACATATTTGGAGTTAAAGGAACAAAGTTTATTGTTACAACTGGTCTCTGTGATTTAGGCAAGTTTACTAATAAGCTTGTGAAAACCGACAATCAGTGCAAGAACCTGCTGCAGCCAAATTCCATTTCATAACAGTGGCATATCTTTCATCATCAGTAGGGCTGCCCTTTATTTTTTTTCAGAGCAAATGCATGAAATTCCTTAGAAATTCTCAGTCCCTGCCCATGGGCTGAACCTACCTTTCTAGGAAGTATTTTTTTCCTTTCAGAACTGATTTGAGCCATGAGGCAGACAGCTGAAGACTGGGCATCAGGCTGGATAATTGCCTCTGGTGGTGGCAGCTGCCTTTTTCCAGATTTCTTGCTTTAGTACGGGGCAGGATGCTTTGGCCTGTATCATATCGTGGTATTGGAAAAGATGATGGACACCCTGGATTTACTACCCATGCACAGTAGGTCTCATTGCATGACAAGGGAGACACCACAGTGTGTGGAGCTGTCCTAACACTGACAGAAATTCAGTCCTGTGTCCTCACCTGCTTGTTAAGTTATTTTTCAAGAAACAGAAGATTAAGTAGTTTTGCATCACTCCCTCAAAACTATTGCTGTGTCATTCATACCAGGAATTACTCACTCAGGATCAGAAAAATACATTTCTGGGAAAGATGCTATCTAGAAAAAAAAGAAAATGATAAAAAGTGATTGATCAGCGTGCTATCCTAGCAACATAGTAAGCACAGTTAATCAGGAAGGACATTTTACATAAACATTTCTAGCTCACACATATGATTTGTTTTCAAGGTACAGACATCATTTGGCATATAGTTTTTATTTAAATGAGAATATGAAAATATAAATATTCTTATTTAAAGTATATGAAAAGAAAGTTTCCTGTTTTTTCAGCCTGTTCATCATAGAACCTGCTTTCCAAGAATAGCGCAAGAAAAAGTTTTTTTTTTAGAGGCAGCTTTTTAAATGTACCTTGGTTATCACTAAAGTGAAACAAACCAGGCTAATAGAAAGACTGCTATCTAATCTTCTGATAAAAAATACACCAGTTTTTATTTCATTGAGGAACTATGGTTAAAAATAATGGCATAATTTAGCCTAAGAGTTTTCTGTCTGGAAAATCTGAGGGTAATACCTATCTATGTATCTCCACCAGAACTTTCTGCTAAGAGTAGTTCAGGTCTCTGGCCTGTAATGAAGCCATGCAAAGTAGCCCTGATAGAAAAGAAGAGAGATTTTCTGTAGGTAGAAGGCTGGTGATGGCCAGCAAGCCAGCAAGTTTTGTTGCCTGCTAAGGGGGCACTTCTGAGTGTGTGAAGCAGACGTGACCAGCAGTGCCACCGGATACTGCCTCTCTATAGACTTGAGGATGGTGCCAAACCATCATGGTTTAGCCCTGGTCTGGCAAAGTCATTAAACTGTCAACAACAGAACACAAAGCATACAACATGCTCACAACTTCTTTTTGCCCCACAGATGAGAGTGGCAGCCACTGCTGTGGTGTAAGCCAGGTATGGTGAGAATTGGATGTGACCAATTAGCATGTTTTTTTGTTGGTTTTTTAACCAAGGAAAATTATGTCAGGGTGATGTGTTAGATTTTTTTTTTTAAAGATATTTAGCAGTTACATAAAAACAGTGGTAGGTAAACCCTCCTTAATTTCTGTAACTGGAGAAAACACAACTGTGTTGCATAATTGTTCTTACACAATTACGCAACTTACACAAGAGCTGGCATAGGTAGGTATGTAACAAAGGCACTGCCTTAGTTAAACATTGAGAGAACTATTTGTGCTAAAATGATGTCATCACCATTTGAAGTTTACAAATTTCCTTCGAATACTCTTAGATCCATATTGCAATGATTACTTCTAGGCATATATTTCAGAGAAAAAGAATTTATTATGCTTGTTTTTAAGTACTTTTACAGAATTTCTACTAATACCAAGCCATGTGTTTGATTACAAAATGTTGAATTCTTTAGGAGGATGCCAGTATTTGCAAAACTGAGGCTTCTTGAAAGCCTAGAAGTACTTAGTTCTTCTCTAACTATAAAGAATATTTGTGAGAAAGCTAGTACTGTATCTCTAATGTTACCTGAATTGTTTTCATTCTGAGACACACACGTCTTGATTTTCACAAGGATAGTAACTGGGATTTACTTTTGAAGCTTATGTACTTTTGGAAAAAAAATGCTTCAGTCTTCAGAAGAGACTTGAAGGAGGTCTAAAAAATACAGTTTTCTTTTTTCATAAAATAGGCAAATTCTTCAATAGTGTTCATAAAGCGGGTAAGAGCCATATTTAATGTTTTGTTCTACATTAACAGCTGTAATCCATTTGTAATCTATGTGTTTGTGTGACTGCTTGTTACATATGTGCAAGCACAAATGTGTACATATACATACACCCCCCACCCCCCCCAGATGCATACATATCAGAACTATCTAGCAGTAATTTTTAACTGGCATCTTTGTTCATGCAGTTTGGTTTGTGTTTGACAGCTGATTGCCCAGATAGAAGAGGCAACTCTGGAAACAGAAGGACTTCTTAGAATACCAGGAGTTGCAACAAGGATAAAGGTAAAATGTTGCACAGGTTCTTGACATCCCTCAAAACCTATCTATGTTTGCAGATTTTATTTTGTCATACAAATATATTTTAATCCTCAAAACAGAAAGAAAAATCTCTCTACAAGGAAAATTGACTTATATTAGCCAGAAATCTCATGGATTCATCCCGTGTAGTTTTGTGGAGAAGACTGGAGTTCAAATTTGAAGGAGTGCCAAAGCTATGTTTCAAATACAGTTGTGCCAAAATCTCATTAATTCTTGGCATGAGCTTTTCAGCCTTTTGGTTTTACCCTGAATCAGCTTAATCATCTGAACAGTTCATACACAATCCTTCTACCCCAAGAGGAAGCTTTTCTCTGGCATTGTGACCCTGTTTTAACAGCTAAACTTAACCTATGATACAGCACAAGGCAGCCAGCACGCACTGAAGAACCTCTCACATTTATTTTTATGAACAGCAATATAACTACTCAGCTCACTAAGTGCAATCTTGTTAGGCATGTCTGCACACACTGACACTTTGCGGAGTGAGTGCCAATTACATGCAGACTCTTCCCCAGTATTTGCCTTAATGCAGGAAAGCTAAATAGGCAGTATGATTCACGCCAAGAGTCAATGTGTTAAAAAGACTGTCTGAACTGGCCATAAATTCTGAACAGAAAGGACCATTTAAGAGGATTCAACTGTCCAAAGACATCTGTGAGCCTCTGTCATATAGAACTTGGTCCAGCAGCTGGTTCATTAGAAACAACTGAAAAAAGGGAATATTAAGGGAAGTGACTTTATTTACCAATAACTAAGATTTATTTTTTCACGGTTTTACTTCATTCTTTATTTTCCACTTTTCATCAATTCTGTATGTTGGAGTGATTTGGTTTATTTGTTTACCCTTTGATTTTATCAGTTTAATACAGTTTCCCAGGCAGGTGATCATTCACTATTTGATTTCCATTAAATTTTGGCCTATTCATTTGCAGTAGCTGATTCTTTGAATTAAGCAATTGTTTTATTAGCAAAGATGTGAAGTTCCTTTACTTATTCAAATGGGAAACTTTACAGAAAACCCAAAGAATTTAGCATGCTAAAGGACTTTCTTAATTTTTTTAAACTTTGTTTCTCCTACTGAAAAAGAAAACATTTTCCTCCTTATGTAGTCTTATAGAAGGGCATAGATAATCTCAAGAAAAAAATATTTTTGCTATCTTATTTTATAGATATTAGAGGAGTAGTTTAAAAATTGCATTGCATATCTACAGTGCCTCATAGTTAAATACATTGACCTTAAAATCTAAGAATTGTTCCATTAGGATGTATAGTTGATATTTCTGCTCTTGCCTCTCAGATAGAGCAATTCATTTTATCTGTTGTTTACTACTGCATTTTCCCCAGTGATTTGGTTTGTGGATGGATGACTTGATGAGACTTAGAGGGAGGATTGTAGTCTTTATTTGTAAATTTTGCTTTTGTTGATGAACAGGAAATCATACCCACTTTATTTTAGCCATTTGAGTTCAGACCTTAGCATCTTTGAACCCCCTGCATAATTAGAGGAGTTATTTAAAAATTGCATTGCATCTTCAGTGGAGGCAAAAGATCTCTCTGGAAGACAACTGAGAACACCCAACTTTTATGTCAACCTAAGTGTCCACATTTTCTTTGGAAATAGATCCATTTTCCATTTGAATCAGTTAAATTAATGAGAATAGTATCTTAAAAACGTTTCTGGTGTCCTCTATCCAATGTGTGCTGCTTGCCCAGATAAATAATTAAGGCCATACTTTTCCATAGCACTTTCCCTCACTTCATCTCACATAGTTCACAAAACAAGCCAATGTCTCTATCCACATTTTCTGTCTGGAAAAACTGAGGCAAGAAGAAGGGAGGGAATTACGATAGGTGCCTTAGGGCCACTGACCCTATACTGAGGCCACCTCCTGTTCTGCTGGACTGAGAAATAAATGAAGTGGATGCAAGGTCAGGACTGATGCTTAATGGGAGACTAAGGACTCAGTCTTTGCAGCATGTTCCCATTCATCCATCTCTGGAAGCCCAGTAACAGCACTGCTGTGGGAGCAAGGCAGGTATATGGTAATGTCTGCTGCCAAAAGTATTCCACCTTTTCCCAATCCCAGATTTATGAGGTATCGCTGAGACTTTCAGTGCTATTTATTCTACTGCATAACCTCATGTTTTGCAATACAGTCCCCTTCCATAGACAGCATGTTTGGCATCCAGTGTTAGGCAAAGCTGTATGTATCCAGTGGTATGGAATTCCCTTTAAATGACAAGACATCTAGCTATCCAGTCACACAAATACTTTCTCTTTGTTTTTTAATAAAGAGAACCAGCCTCACCTTTGTTTTGATATGAGAATTGTGTGTTAACTGCCATCTTATTTTCTAGAAAGAGCCATGCATACCTTACAGCAATGCCCTTTGGTAGTAGTTTCAGAATTGTTATTTGTATCAGCCACATCTTAATATTTGGGTAGATGGAAAGTCATAACCCTTATATGAATGAATGTGATATCTGGTCCTTATAGTTTACTTCACAGGACCCTGAGCCAGGCCCATGGGATTTTTTCCTGTATGATTTGGCTGTCTGATACCTATTGCTATGTGTTTGCTTGCAGTGTTTCTGATCCCCAGTTTATCTTTTTGTTGCAAAAGATCACTGGCATCTGGAGTTAAGTAATATTTCAGGTATCCCTTTTTTACCCCTTTCAAATAATGGAAAGTATTTTTGTGTGTATAATACATGACTTCCAGCAGCCAGGTATTATTGGTGCTCTCTGTATCTGCTGCCTTTCAGAGTCTTTGCCTAGAACTAGAAGCAAAATTTTATGAAGGGACTTTCAACTGGGAAAATGTAAAGCAACATGATGCAGCAAGTCTTTTAAAACTCTTCATCCGTGAACTGCCTCAGCCGCTCCTCACTGTAGAATATCTCAAAGCTTTTCAAGACGTACAGAGTGAGTAGTGTCCTTTCTGTCTCAGCTGCAAAGAACCAGTACCAATGTAGAAACATGCCTCTTTGCCAGAGCAGTATTATCAGTAATGATATGTGAAACTGAAATACAAATTGAATAACGATATGACTTCTTAGAAAAAAATGGGTATGTTTTTGCTAATGTACAAATAACATTTTTCATGGGACATCTAATTTAATTGTTTACACATAAAATGAAGGCACACTGTCACTTTCTGATAACATGTTTCTGGTAGTCATTGGGAGGTATAGATAGGTTATAAGGAAATTGTGTATGACGGTATCAGTTTATAAACAATATTTGCTTCAAAAGAAAATGTCAAAAATTTAACAGTTTCACAGAAAATGTAACAAATGGTAATTTATACTATTTAGGATGTTTTTTCCATTTGCAACAGGAAAAGTTAGAGCAGAATAGTCAGAACTGCTATCATCCCCAGTCTCTTGAGATCCGCAAGTTCCTGTGAAAACATCCTCCTTGCCAACTGGTCACCAAGACAGCAAACACACCAGTTGTAATTGAAAGAGACTGATTTGATGATAATGAATCAGGAGTGAGAACCCACATATGTTAACTCCTCAGCTGACACAGGAGTGCAATGCATTCCCCTTGTCTGCAGACAGAGCAATGGCTCATTTCTAAGGAATGCTTTCAGGGAACTCTCATGGACAGATAGGCAAATATTATTGAAAACTGTGAGCTGTGGCCGTCACTGAGTTGTGAGCTGCCTTTAAGACCATTAAATTGGTGGGAGTAGGGGGCTAGTGCTTAGGCCTGCTACATACTGTTGTTGATTTTGCAGTACTCAGTAGCAAGTTAAAGCTGGCCAGAATGCATTCAAATAATGCTGGCAGCAAAGAGCTCCTCAAGGTTGTTCCACTTACCAGATAGTGATTGGAGCCAGGAGAGTTTCTGCTTGCTGCTCCTGAGCTGTGCTGAGGCTTATGTGCTTTTACCCAGAAAACATTCAGGTGCAAGGACCCAAAACCCTTCTTACTTTGAGCCGAAGGATTTGATGTAAAACAAACATTGCACTTCATAGCCTCCCATTGTTTAAATTGTCTGCCTGTCTTGTTGGTTACATTTAGTAAGATTAGTTGTTAGAGAAGAAGGGCCATCTTCCTGACAGTAATTGTTTTTTTCACAACACTGTGACTTAGTGTGGTTAGGTTGTTTAAATATTTAATTCTAATTTAAACAATTTTGTTTATTAATTTAATTAATTCAGGCAACTACAATTCAGTTGTTACTTAGGTGAACTGACAGAAAACCTTGATTTAAGTAACAGGTTTTAATTGTTTTGCAGTTCTATTTTTGCTTACTTTTCTGGGGAAGGATTAATCCTCATTGGTTTTGAGCATTGTGGCCTTCTATTGTTTAATGTATGGTTTTCTAGAGCAGGTAGATACGTTGTCACCACTGCTTATATGTTTTAAATGGCTATATAATTTTTCACTCATTTATTCAGATCTTTAATTTTTATTATGACAGAAAGTAGTCAATGAGGTTTTTTTTAATTCCATCAATGAACTTTTTTTTTGTGGTATCTCCCAAACTGATTTGCACTAATGTAATTGAAATAGCAGTTCAGTTGGAATCCCAGCAGGATGCATGAGAAACATCCCTGTTCAATTTCAAAATACTGTGACAAAGAAATATGTCAAGTGCAGGTAGCTTATTCTTCACTTGTTCTATGTACAGCCTGATTCATTAGGAATGTGCTGAGATGACTTGTCAGAGTATGTCCTGTAAAGCGTGACAGGAGACAGTTTATCACAAGTGACAAACGTGGGAGAGTTAGAGTTTTCTGCTGCTCAATATTGCTTAAGCATAAGAGCTCTTCTAGGGGGTGGAGGAGTGTAGGGGTGGGGCCTTGGGTAACCTGATCTACTGGGATGTCCCAGCCCATGGCAGGACTTTGAGGTCCCTTCCAACACAAACTAGTCTATGATTCCATGATTCTGTGCACTCATCCTGCATCTTGGGTGAATGACGCACCACTGAGCAATTGGGTAAAAGGCAGAACCAACATTACTGTTCTTGTATTATAACTTGCCATGTTTGGCACAGCACTCACCACTCTAGATATGTATAAAGCTTCTCTGCTCTTGGCTTTAAACCCATCAGTTTGCCATTGCAGCTGCTGCTGCTTATATCTCTGGAGACCTGCCTGCCTTATTCAGCAACACATGGTATTTGTCCTGCGTGGGTGACTTGGGATACCATGCAACTGTTGAAGCAATCAGAAAATGTGAAAGCAATTTTGAACATACCCTTTCATATGTTGAGGTGCAGGCTCAAAAAGGGAGGAACTGTTAGATGACTATTTCTTCTTCTAACATTGCAAAACAAAAAGTCACAAGGCATCTAGAAAATATTGCCAAAACAGTGCTGAGTCACACAGCAATTGAATCCCAAAAGAACATTTGGAAATGAGTATTAGAAAAGAAGGATCTGCTCTCCTTTGTCATGCTGTGACCATTAGCCATGTGTATGCATTCAGCATTTTGCAAGAGGTTTCCACTTTGGAGTCTTGCTTTTTGAAGAGGACAAATGACAGTTTTCAAATATTAAGGTTCATGTGCTTCACTGGCAGATCTTCCAACGAAGAAACAGCAACTGCAGGCTTTGAATCTTTTGGTTCTTCTTCTACCTGAAGCAAACAGAGACACCCTGAAGGTTAGAATTGCTAATGTTTTCTTCCTGCAAAAATATTTGGTCTAGTTCTGTGAATCCACTGTAATGAATGCTATTGTTATTTAACATTCTTTTTTTTTTTCAGTTCAAAGTTAATAGTGAAACTAGTGATTTTTTTTCTTTCTTCATACTTCACTGAACTTTGGAAAAACCAACTTGGGACTCTAATTCCTCCCAAATGCCTTTTAAGAATGTGACTTGAATTTTTTCTTGGAGATTACAATAATAATTTTCTAGTGAGCAACCTTTTCTCTTAAAGTTTTCTTTCTGCTGTTTTTATTTCCAGCCGTCATTATTTTCAGTACAAAAAAAGTACTAGAATTCTATGGATGAGGGTTTGCTTTTATGAACTGGGCTTAGCTCTTTGTTTTTGTTTCCCACTTTTCTCTGAGCTGTTTGTTTTTACTCTCAATAAGCTAGAAGTTTATGTTCTTGTTGGTTCTTGCAGCACATTGCATGGAATCTTCCAATTTGGTCTTGTCCTTTTTTTAGAAAAGTTATTAATATATTTTTTTAGAATATACTTAACTACTAAAATTGCTACAATAAATAACTACTTGGCTGAATATGTGTAGGATGCAGCACATCTATTACAGGCTAAAAATCCCATTAGGTCTTATTGTTTAAACATGACTTTCTTTTTATTTACTGTGTGGAAGCAGTTGTGGGCTCCTGAGTTGAGTTACAAGTATCTGGAACTGAGTTAATTGACGATTGACAGTTTATAACTGGCTACCTGTCATTCACAGTGCTGTGGTTTACTTACATATTGCTTACATTACAGAACTGGCCACACCGTGTTGCCCTAACCGTGACAGCTGTCACTATTATGTACACTTTTAATTTAAGAAAAGCAAACAGTAGTGTTTTCAAAAGCATCCATGGGATGCTACTAATGCACCTACAGAACAAGGGTTTTGAAAAGAGTTTTACTGTGCAAGGGCTTCAAAAGTCATTTGAATGCCTTTGTAAATGTTATCCACAAAGATAATGAGAATTATTTACATCATTACTTAAAGGAAACAAAACTACAGTCCAATGAACAAATCCATATCCACACATATTATTGATTGCTTTTAATGTGTTTTGTTAGAAATGAAGAGCTTTTCCAAATAAATGTGTAGCATTGTTTCACTCATAACTTTTTCATGTGCAGAGTTTGCCTCAATGTTCTGCTGTTATTTCAGGTACTGCTTGAATTCCTCCAAAGGGTCATTGATCATCGAGACAAAAATAAAATGACCTTAAAGAACGTTGCGATGGTGATGGCCCCAAACCTTTTCACATTTCATGGGTTTGGCTCAAAGACTATTGAACAAAGCGAGTTTGTTATGGCAGCTGGAACAGCAAATGTCATGCGCTTTATGATTCGGTACCAAAACCTTCTCTGGACAGTAAGTGTATTCTTAAGGGAGAGGGAAAATCATAAACTCTGTAAACAAGGCATCTGAACAAAAGACCGAAATGAACTTATTTCCATGATTTAGAGAAATATCAGCCCCATCCAGCTAGCTTCTTGCTCATAGATAACTCTTAGGGGAATGAAACAGAATTGTTACATGTTATAGTAGAGTTAAAACTCTGATCGTTGGAGCCTTTTTTGGCCTTTGCTGCATGTGAGAAAAAGTTGTTATTGCCATTACACAAGACTAAGTGTTGAGTGATTTTTTTGTTGTTTTGGCTGAGGGCAGTAAAAACGCTGCGTAATTCTACTTCTCTTCCTCTGAGATGTTACTGAATGGGATGTAATGTCACAAATGGAGTAGTTTTTAAATTGTTTACCAACTTTATAGTATTTGAATCTTTAATTATTGCTGGAAATAAATACTAATTATTTGAATTCTACCTCACAACCTGTCAGTTTACAAAGTATTGGGAAGTTAGTTGCTTAAGGAAATTATTTATTCATACTTGCTATCTATGTTCATGTAGATTCCGAAGTTTATTGTTAACCAAGTGAGAAAACAAAACACTGAAAGGCAGAAGAAGGAAAAAAAGGACAAAGCTATGAAGAAACTTCTGAAGAAGATGGCATATGACCGAGAAAAGCATGAGAAACAGGAAAAGACCCCTAATGATGTAAGGAAACATACGTGTGGAATACTTTATCAATAAGTCTGTCATCTCTAGGGAAAAGGGGACATAGCAGAGGGGATATCTACATTTATTTAACTGGGAATTTCAGTAGGTAGCAAGTTAATATGGATTACATAGTTTACTGGTTACCAGCATGACACACAGGTTGCGCTCTTTGTTTTCCCAGACTTTTCAAAATATTTCTCTTTTGAAAAATTATATCCCACAAATTGTGTCAAATTGGGCACCTGAAACAAATGTACATTAGCTCGGTATCTGTAGAGGGAGCGAATGCTGTGACAACACTCAGTATTACTGTACCCGTGTTTAGGTGCCTTGCTGCCTAGTGGAAGTCACAGCAAATTATGTTTACTTAAAAGTAAATATCTAGATGTCTCTATTTGATATTTAATAGTGTTTGTAAACAAAGCTAGCATTTAATCCGTCTTCCTTTTATAGGAGTTCCCAAACCACTGAACTTTTTGCCTCAATGAATCTTTAACTATTCTTTGTAGAATGGAGCATGCTAGAGCATGCACAACTTGCACACTCCAAGTAACCCCAAGGAATGAAGCAAATGTGAAAAACTGATAAACTGCTTCTTATGCAGCTATTGTCCAAGTGTCTACCCCCAATTTACCCTTGTGAATACAATCTACAGTTCAGTATATCTTCATTAGGTAACTGACTTCTTCCAGACCCATCATTGATGTCAAGCATAAGTTCCAGTGTAACTCTCTTCATTCACATGTTCTTTACAATGTAAAAGAAATCCTGCAGCATTATAGTGTTATTTTTTCCTGTGCTTTATAAATATTTTATTTTAACTGTTCCCACTGACATGGAAACTTTTCAAAAATATATCTTGTGTACCTTGAAATTGTTATTATTTACGATTTCAATGCAGTTAACAATTAGTTTTTTGAAGATGATTAGTCAGTAGAGTATGCTATCTTAATTATAATGCTTTTGAAATACATAATTCCAAAGTTATTTTAAATAAGAAAACAGGTAGCACCATATATATGTATCCTGGTAAAAAATCATGAATACATATCAGATTGTGGGTTGAGGTAGTATTGAAAATCCGGTGAATTAGAGACATCTTGTGGTAGCTTGTAAAAATGCATTTATCTGAATAGGCTTTTTTTTTCTTGAGTGTGTATAGGAAACTATTAAAAGAAAGGGTCGTCATAGTCTAATAAAGGCATTTTTTAAAGTTATTAAGCAAAAATATATAGACTTCTGCATATCAATATGCTATAATAATTGACCACTGATATTTCTTTTATGCTGTCTAATAAGAAAAGGATTCTTTGCATGCTATTCAGTTGAGATGACATTTAATGCTGCCACCCCCTGTTCAACATTGAAATAATGGCATATATACTCAAATAAGCAAATGCTGTTGCTACTTTAAGTATAGTTTGGGGGTTTTTTTGTAATTCAGTGCTGTTGAACTTTTAGAGTAAAATATGCTTTTTTAATCCCCTGGTGATTTAGGGCTGAAGTTTCATGTAACACATACCTAAATGTAACTGTAAATTGACTATTCAAGAGTTTTCTTTAAGCCCTAGAAACCTCTGGGGATTTCTTTCAAAATTAAATGGTACAATTTTTCACAAATCTTTCATGCATCTTCGAAGCATTCAGTAATTTGAGTGCCTTTCAAAATCAGTTTCAAATTGGTAAGGCTTCATTGTGAATGAAAAACCTGTAAACTTTTCCAGGTAAAAATTGTCTCATTCTTTGAGGGAAACTTTTTAGGGTTTTTTTCTTCCCAGATTTCACTTTATACTTCCTTAATTTGAAATTGAGGTGAGTTACTCTGCAGTTCCTAAACTGCTTTCCACAATTAGATGGCAAGTGAGACACCTAGACTTGTGGTGATTACCCACTCCAGTGAGGATGTTTGAAGCTTTTGGGAGTTAATTGTCTTGCATGCAGATGAATTAAAAGTAAGTAAACTAAGCTATTTCTTACTACATGCTGTGACACCCCACGTGGTTAAATGTAGATGGACAGAGCTTCAGTCACTTCCATACTCCCTGGAAATACCTCAATATCTGCATTCTTAATGGTAGTCAGCTCATTTGGGTAAAATTTCATTTTGTCTCTGATGAGACCTCTCTAACAATCAAATTTCCTCTTTTAAGACAGATGTTAAATAGCAAACTTTAGGAAAGATCTCTGTGAAGTGCTAAGAGTGGTTAATATTAAGGGACTCATGTGGGTTACTTGAGAGTTGTTAATATTAGAGAGCTTATGAGGGTTAATTGCTTTTTGTGGATACCTGTGCATGCCTATGGCCCCAAATCTGTCTTCGGGATTAAGTCTTAATATTACTGTTTGTGTGCATTATGTTCTAGCCATGGAAAAAAGATGCCCTCAGGACTAGAAATTTACATACTACCATAGCCAGATTTATACTGTTGGTCAAAGGAGCAGTCATGTTAGCAGCACAGTGCAATGCTATTTGGTTTCTCTAATACAGGTTGGAATAACCATTGTATCCCATAGCTGTTCTGTTTGCATAACTGTTTTGAATTTTCACAGTATAACATTACTGACTGAATTTGTTCTCCACTGTAGAGCTCAATTATTTACAAAACAAAATTACCACTTGTTAAATCATTTCTCTTTATATAGTTTTACGGTTGTTTGTCTCAGTCTAGGTGCAGCACTTTGCAATTCAAAGTGATCAACCGCATCCCATTTCTTTCAGCCTTTGTCTGCCATGTAGCAAGACCATTTGGAATTCCAGTTTTGTTCTTTGTAATTCTCATTCCCCATTCCTGCTTGGTGTCATTCACGCATTTAATAATTATGTATTATATTCCATCATCTGAATTGTTAGTGAAAATACTGTGTAGTCACTTTGTTCCTATCTTCATCTAGTCTGATGAATACTTGAGTTTGTAATGCAAAATGGAACAGGAGACTCTGGAAGAAATCTACCCCAGATCCTATAGCTAAGCAGCTGCGGGGTTTTTTTTGTGTTCTATAGATTCAGGTTCCTCTGAAAAGAAAGGGTTAGAAAAAGATGAGTACCTCACAGATGACTACTGTGCCTGCTACAGACATTGTTTTAGGCCTGTGTATTATCCATCAACTAAGGATTTATCTTTCTTCAGGTTTTTAAAGTGTGCAAGCACTTAACTCGACCAGAGGGGTTTCAGTGTTGTAAACTTAATCCTGAGAGAGCCTGTGGGGCGAGACTCACAAACTAAATAGTATAGATGACTGTCCCTTCAGCATATTGTCAATCACCTTTCAGCTACTTGACTTGTATGTTATGATGTGGAGCCCTAACTTGAATCTTTTGAACTGTATTGTGGAGAGAACAGGTTCTTGTGTGACTCTGTTCCTAGGTGTTTTATGGCTACATTTTCTTTTCCACCAACTTGCACAGTGAGAGGGCTAGAGGGTACTGAGGATCTGTTGTCTTTATTGTTGAGTACCATGAATATACTGTGCAGCTGAGCACAAGTTCTTCTGTAGATGCAGATGATGATCCAAAACATAGCCTCATACTAGGTGTTATGAAGAAAATTAACTCTATCCCAGCCAAAACTAGCACAAAGTGGCAAAATGTACTTATTGGCTGAGCTAATAATGATTCTGTATGAGTAACTAAGTAATTATTCTGTTTGATCTGTGACCATAATGTTACAGTTTTGTGGGCATTTCATATTCTTTCTCTTATACACTTAAAGCAGACAGATTTTTAAATAATTCATCATGTGCCTGCTGTATAGAAAAAAAGACCCTGTTATCCAACTGAAGGTTCAAAAAACTCCATTAAAATCAACTGAGACAAAATGAAACAGAATAGTACACAAAAATGAAAACCAATTTAAATTTACCATACTGAATTTGAGGAAGCTCAATTGGGGCATCTGTAAATAAACCTCTCATCCTTTCCTTTTGCCAGGATCCTAGCAGATTGCAAAGAGACAAAAGATGTTTAGGTAGGCTTTAACTTCCTAGCAGATGGCTACAGACATGGTTTCTGTAGGTGGAGGTCTTAAAGAATAGATTCAACAAATTTAGGGGTAAATTAAGAGAGTTGTTCTGTGAGATCCACTACAGCCTTAGGAGTCTTTGATTCCATCGTTACTGCGAGGCAATTGTCAGTTTGGTGATCTTAAATTTTTAGGCAGAAATAGTTATTATGTCTAGAATTTTTTAAATCAATGAATAAAAGACTGTATATAAAAGGATTGTTTGGTTAAAATTATTTACTATAGCTCATCACTTGTGTTGTAATGAGCCTTTAGCTTTCTCAGTAAGCTGTGCTTCTGATTCTGCGCACGTTTATACTTGTTCTATATTCACTTAACTCAAATGGTTCCAGAGAAGCTATCCTAGATTCACAGGTGCCCAGATTTGTTCATTGATTATCGAGGAAGACATGTTCAGCCTTACAATTGCAGAAAATGAGGGGGGGAAAAAAAGAAAAAAATGAACTGTCATTATCAACATTGACTACTGAGACTCTGACTTTTCTTTTCCCATTAAAATGGGTATACTTGGGTAAATGGTAATGTAATACGAATAGAAAAATTACCTCAAGATTTTCAGGAACAGAAATTAGGATCTTATTCACAAATAAATTATGTCTTTTGTGAATTCAGATGCCACGTACTGCAAATTGAACAGAAAAACTGTCCTTCGGAGCCCTCCTCTGTAACTAATATAACTGATATTCATCATCAAGGATTTTTGAGTTGAAATGGAACATAAGCCTGTTATGGAGTCATACCTGCAGTTTGACTAGCTGAATGTATTCTAGAGAATAAAAAGTAGGGAGAAAACTGCACTAGTGAATATCTGTTTTAAAAGGAAATTATATTTGAAAAGAAAAATCACTTAAAGTAGACGGACCTGTGAATACTTTGTGATTTCTTATTTTGGTATGAAATTCAGATTAAATGAAACTGGAAAGGCTTCTGGGAGTTCTAGTGGCAGTGAGGGGTGGGAAAGTGTTGTAATGCAGGGGGATTGCCTTTTCCATATCAATCTCGTATTCTTCCTATAATAGCAAAGTGTATTCTTAATATAGCAGTAATTGTTCTTGTTATTCTTAACATCTTTGAAAAATAATGAAAGACTACTGTTCTTTTTTCCCAAAGTTCTCCTTGCTGTTAAAAAGAGATATGAAGGTCTGATGTAATTTTCTGAATTACTGTGTAGTTACCATATGTCAGCAGATGAGACAAGTGCAGTAGATAGTTGTTAAGTGTACTTACAGAGCACTGTACTATGTTACTTATTCTGTGCTATATTTTGAGAAGCTCGTCAAAGCCAGCTGCTAGCAGCTTTATTCCAATACTGTTATTGCTTTGCAGGTTGATGTTCCTCAGGGAGTGATACGGGTGCAAGCGCCTCATCTTTTGAAAGTTTCCATGGCAATACAGCTGACAGAAGAACTGAAAGCTGGTGATATAGTAGCCAGGTTTCTCAGCCAGAAAAGGTACAAACACATTTTTGTTTTGTTGTTGTTTTGGGAGAAGTGGCTTTTCATATATTGTATCAAGAAAAAAGTTTAAAAATACTTTAATTCCAGGTGACTTCATGAACTTTTGAGACTACTAGAATACATGCTTCATGCTCTTAATGTTAAAATTCATGAAGCCTTCAGGAATACATGAGTGCCATTAGTAAAAAATTAACTGCTATTTCATGTCGTGGGTCAGGAATACATTTGTAACTTACTGTGGAGAAGATAGAAGGGAACTTTGAGGAAATAAGTCTAGGAAACAAAGGAATGAGGCAAAAAGAAAGAAAATAATTTGTAAAAAGTCTATATATATATATATCTCAACAGTAGAGGTATTAGGATAGGAATACATGCAAATGTCGTGCATGTTTAGCGATAAAAAAGGAGAGCTATATTTGAATCATACAAAACCATTTAGAGAGAAATTTTAATCAAACTTTAAAATCTATTTTTATATATATGAGCAAAGTAAGAAAACAGAATAGATTTAGCAAAAAAATGTTTAAGATGAGTGCATCATATGTAACTATTCATGCTAAAGCAAGAATGTGAGATTGAGGTTAAGAAGCTGCTTTTTCCTAAATACTGTATTTGGAAGTTTATACCTTTGACAGAAAGTTATTTTCTGGCTGTACCTTAGCGTATATTACTGCAGTTAAGCAGTGAGAATAATAGAAGCCCTTTGTAATACAGGGACTTTATTCTTCCACTGTCTTGTTTTTTACTTCTTTTATTTGAAGAAAGAAAAAAAAAAAGTGACTTTTTTCCCACACAACCATAAGGCTTTTTTTCAAAAATGTGGTGTGTTTGAGGAGAATACTTACTTCTACACCACCAGTAAAATTAAAATCAGAGGGTAAATATCAGGCCACTTGCTAATAACAACAGAATTCTTTTCTAAACCTGTTGTTTCTTAATGTCTATCTTATTTTACCTTTTCTATAGAGTATTGCCCACTTACAGGACTGTTCATTTGCACTAGCATACAAGGGTATTCTTATTCACTTACTGTATCAGTAAACGAGCATAAACGCAAAAGGTCTAAGACAGGTACACTGCTGACCTTAATTAGCATAAATTCTTCCAGATACACCTAAATGGCTCTTTCACAATATTGATACTCATTGTTTTCCTCACAGTGCCCAAGCACTCAAGAAAGAAGAGGTCTTTCTTTATGAAATAGGAGGAAATATTGGTAAGAATGGTTTCTGAACTACCTTTTTTTGTTTTTTCCTAGAATAGGATTCTTCGGCATGTTGTCCTTGGGATTCACTGTAGTTGCAATTTTTATTCATGTCCCTAGTTCTCTCTGACACTAAGGCAGACAGTTAACCTTGGGGAGAAGGAAGCAGAGATGTTGGTGTGGTCATCATATTAGTAGTGTTTTATTAACTCCCCCAGAGGAAGATGGCAGCTGTAACGGGTGTTCCTGATATGTATTTACAGTGAAGAAGCCCAGGAAGGTTGGATAAGAAGGAGCTTGAAGGTCATTTTATTAATCTTTTCGTATTGAGGCACAATAAGTGAACTTACAGGCCTTCATGCTCTGCATTCGAGCATTGCTTACAAGTTCCTTTGGGGAAAGAAATACTTAACTAGAAAGATGACTTGGTGATAAAATTTTCCAGCAGTTTGTCCTTCTTGCTGTATGTTCTCCAGGCCCTTTTCATTAAAGTAAATAGCAGGTCAGCAAGGTTGGCACCAAACAATAATTTTGAATACAGTTCTGAAATTCTCTTTGGTGAATATAGAAGTATTTTTGCATTGGAAATCAGTTTGTAATCACGGTATTTTTCATATGCTTAGCAAAATAAAAAAGAGAACTAGAAAACAGGCTTGGATTGGACTTAGACACCTTTTCCTTATTAATCATGACCTATTAAAACTTTAAATAAAGTTATATGATTCCGTGAATACCCAGTACTTTTGCACTCTGCAAGTTTAAATTCTGTATGTAAATTACTACCTCTGATATCTTTTCTTTTTACCTAATTACTCTTAAATATTTTTTTGTGTGTATGTCTAAACCAAAAGACTTAAAGTAAATTGAAAATAACATTTTCCTATGTTCCCTGTGTTTTAGCGTATTTACTAAGTCTGATGGCAAAAAAAAGTTAGTAGGACAGCTGGGTACCAGATTAATGTATTATATGTCCTCTTTCATATCCAATATGCAAATATATTTTCTATCTGTAAGAGCAGCTTGTGATCCCAGATGTAAGACTTATGAAGGAGAGGAGTGTCTTGTTTATTGTACAGAGGTTTAATCATTGGATAAAAAAGTTTCTGTAACAGAATTCCAGTGACACTAGAACAACCTACTGTCACTTTAAACATGTGAAGGAACTTGACATAACTTTCTTCTTAGGGAAAATACATGGCTAGTTACAAATTTGTTTTGTTTTGTTATGAAATAGGCTAGAAAGCTTAGATGTTTCCTCTATCTGAATGGTTTACTTCTAGACAAGTTCACCTTTAATCAGGCCTTACAAATACTAGTCCTTATTAATAATGTCACTTGAGATAAAGGAGAATACCTGACTTTAACCTGCTGTATAAATTTAAGTAAACCAGCTGTTGCAATCTTTGCCTTTCTCTCTTTCTGTTCAATATGACTGACTTATGTAAAGAGACCCCAAAACAGAGAATGCTCAACAGGATCATGATACACTCATATGCTTACACTTATGCTCCTAATTGTAACAAGCGTAATGCTGTGATCCCGTGCCCTAGCAGATGGATCTGCTGAAGTCTCCAGACTTCTTTGAGCACTTAGTATATTATTGGGCTTCAGGGCACTGAACAGTGCTTCTGCCGTTGCTTCTTGACCAGGACTGGATACCAACATGGCAAATCACTGTCCCTGTGCTCTCACCGCTTGAGGTTGCTGCACTGTGTGTGGCAGAGGGCCTAGTTCAGCAGTGTGAGCTTTACAGGTCATATAGGTTGGCTAAAAATGCTAGTGGGAAGACAGGTGCCACCTGGCAAGGAGCGCAGATGGAGACTGAGACTGTTTTGAGCAGGGCGTCTTGCCTTTTTACTTGCTCTGTGCAGGGGTCCAGAGAGCTCGCAGACAAACCCAGTTGCAGTATCCCACCTCTGCTGACCTCCTGCTTCAGGAGCACATGTGCTTGGAGACAACTGACTGGCATGTGAGCCATCTACCCAAGCACTGCCACAGAGAAGTAGGAGAAGGGCTGTGATGTAGTGCTGTAAATGCATGAAGTCGTACTTTGCCTGTGAGGGAATGGGAAGAATATGCAAATCCTGATGGGTCAGCATATGCTATTTTCATCGTAGCTAGCAGACATAAGTTAATTGCTTGTAATGCACCAAGAACACTGCACTACTTCTGCCTTGTAGGACAGTAACCATGAAAAGTGTTATGCAGAACTGCTGACCAAGATGAGCAGGATAGGGAGTAACACCTTAGCAAGGACAAACTTAATTCAAACTCTCCTTATAAGAAGGGGAAAATAACCTGAAATTTTAATGGACTTCTATGTAAATCTGAAGAGTGTTTGCGTTTAACCACAAGAGGAGCAGAGCATTGCTCCTTTTTTTTCCGAAACGTTTCCAGATGTGAGCTCCCATGCGTATGGTGTATAAGAAGCATCTGACCTAGAATGTGCTACAGCAGTAGCACAGCCCCTACTCTCCTTCCTCTGTCTCTGTTCCTCCCCAAGACAGACTGGAAGGATGAGAGTAGTTCTAGATTTTAGTTTTGTTGTCCTTTGTTTAATAGTACAGAGAGAGGTTGAAAACCTAAATGTAAAGTTGTTTCCTTTATTTTTTTGGTACTGATGTAACCACATATCTCTTCTGTTTCTAGGAGAACGCTGCCTTGATGGTGATACCTACATGAAGGACCTGTACCAGCTCAACCCAAATGCTGAGTGGGTTATAAAATCTAAGCAGAGCTAAACTCACAACTAATGGCAAAAGAACAACCTGTGGACTCTCATTCTAAGGCTGAGTGTTTCAAAGGGATAGTATGTCCTTTCAGCATTCAACTGTGTGATATTTTTAATAGAACCTTATAGAGTTAAAAAAAAAAGAGTGATGGAAACCCAACAGTAATTTTTCAGTTTTACTCACAGCAAAATTTTGGAGATAGCAGTTTTCCAGTTCATGTTTGAAATAAAAATAAGTACCTTAACTGTTTTAATGGCACTAATCTAGCTCCCACCTGGCAGGTCTTGTTTCGGGAGAATTTATTTTTCAAACAGATGTTTAACCACTTTATATTAGGTATCTACCATCTGTTTGTGTAAAATTCTGTGCTCATATAGGTTTTTACAGTACTAGTACACTGGAGAACCTAATCAGCATATCTGAATGGTACAGTATTAAAAATACCTAAAACCAGTCATGAATTTCCAAACTAAGTGTGAAATTCACAGGAAAAAACTGCAATGCAATATATATTGTCTCTGGAAATCCTAATTTTGTTCACTTTCTAGGTAAAGATTGATGAAAACTGTTTAAAAGAAACTGTGAAAATGCTTTCTATGCAGCTTTTTTTGCTAGATCTTTTAGATATTTTTATTCTTTTCTAGTTGATTGTATTATTGAGATTATTTATAAAAAAAAAAAAGAAAGGATTACGTGACATATGACAAGGTGAGTACTTTTAAAGCTCATCACTTGGCAGTGTCCTTTCTGGAATATTGTCTTGCACTAGATAGACCTTTAGGGTTTTCAGCAATGATATGCAGATATGTTACGTAAACTGTTTTCAGGTTTTTTTGACATTTGATAGGTTGCAAAGCATTTTGCAAACTGCCAAAACCTGCCAATTACTAGCACAATAAAACTTTAAGGTGGAATAAAATAACTGTGGAGGGAAACTGCAGGCTGAATTTCATAGGTAGCAAGCTACCAAACATTTCATTCAAAATCGGTGTAGAAGTCTACTGAGGAGTTCACATGGATATTATCTACCATCAACTTTGTCTGGTCTATCCTGGATGAAGCTAGAAATCAAATTCTGATTTCTCTTATGCTCATAGATGCTGTCTAAACCACTTCAAAAATGAATAGTCTAACGGTGAACCCTTGCAAATCCTTCATGAAGGACTGAAATGCTCCCTGTGGAATTCAGTGATGATCAGTTATAGACTGATGTGGCTTATTGCAGCACAAATTGCTGTGGACTGTAGCTTCAGAGTCCCAGTCCCACAGCAACACTTTGGGCTCACTGACTTGTGTACCACTTTAAAATTTATTTGTAAACTAGCTCAGCCATGCTGAAGTGTTCACACCTGCATGCTGACCGCCTGTAAAAACTACTGTGAAATTATATCCTTGGAATTAAATGTTTTCTTTGAGTGCATACGCAGAATTATTTTGACCTCATAGGGAATATTCTACATACAATGATGGATTGAATTACATATTTTGACTTGATCAAAGCTAATTAAAGGAATAAAGGGCCTTTCTGCTGAGCTTTGGATACAGGCCCTTACTGTTTTGTTCCCAAAGTAGTAACCACTACAAGTATCAATTTTATAGATAAGCAGTGAAGCAGAACTCTGGAAGGTCATGCAAAAATTGGGCATCTACTGATTAGTTATCCACAGCATATGAACAATTTTGGGGGCATAAGTATTTATTATTTTTTAAAGTCAAAGACTGTCTTCATATGGAAAGGAAGCACTGAAGGATTCTCAAAAGCAGGATGAATAACAAAGCAAATTTTTCTAATGTGGCTGTACTGTCCTTGAAGCTCCATCTTGTTGGATACCTCTTTGTGGTATAGTACCGTGCCGCTATAGGCAAACCCTATTGGACAAATCACTTGTCAGCAGAACAAACCACACTCCTTGTTCTTTAAATGTAAGGAGTAGAGTAGAGTAGAGTAGAGTAGAAAACCAGTTCAATGCTTAGGTAAATATTTATGAATATAATGTAATAAATATAAGGATTTTTTTGTCATGTAATACAAAAATTATATATGTTTTCATAATACACTATAGTTCTGTAAAAGATTACTTGTTACTGGAACTCGAGATGTTATTTTGATCAGGAGCAAAGTGCAGATGATAGAAACAGCTGTACAGTTCAGTGTAAGATTACAAACACCCTGTGACTATGATATNATCAGCATATCTGAATGGTACAGTATTAAAAATACCTAAAACCAGTCATGAATTTCCAAACTAAGTGTGAAATTCACAGGAAAAAAACTGCAATGCAATATATATTGTCTCTGGAAATCCTAATTTTGTTCACTTTCTAGGTAAAGATTGATGAAAACTGTTTAAAAGAAACTGTGAAAATGCTTTCTATGCAGCTTTTTTTGCTAGATCTTTTAGATATTTTTATTCTTTTCCAGTTGATTGTATTATTGAGATTATTTATAAAAAAAAAAAGAAAGGATTATGTGACATATGACAAGGTGAGTATTTTTTTAGCTCATCACTTTTTTGTGTGTTTTCTGTAATATTTTTTTGCTTTATATATATCTTTTTTTTTTTTTTT
>WAAB01000426.1:241008-267768 GCA_013389865.1 Piaya cayana
AAAACTACTGTGAAATTATATCCTTGGAATTAAATGTTTTCTTTGAGTGCATACGCAGAATTATTTTGACCTCATAGGGAATATTCTACATACAATGATGGATTGAATTACATATTTTGACTTGATCAAAGCTAATGAAAGGAATAAAGGGCCTTTCTGCTGAGCTTTGGATACAGGCCCTTACTGTTTTGTTCCCAAAGTAGTAACCACTACAAGTATCAATTTTATAGATAAGCAGTGAAGCAGAACTCTGGAAGGTCATGCAAAAATTGGGCGTCTACTGATTAGTTATCCACAGCATATGAACAATTTTGGGGGCATAAGTATTTATTATTTTTTAAAGTCAAAGACTGTCTTCATATGGAAAGGAAGCACTGAAGGATTCTCAAAAGCAGGATGAATAACAAAGCAAATTTTTCTAATGTGGCTGTACTGTCCTTGAAGCTCCATCTTGTTGGATACCTCTTTGTGGTATAGTACCGTGCCGCTATAGGCAAACCCTATTGGACAAATCACTTGTCAGCAGAACAAACCACACTCCTTGTTCTTTAAATGTAAGGAGTAGAGTAGAGTAGAGTAGAGTAGAAAACCAGTTCAATGCTTAGGTAAATATTTATGAATATAATGTAATAAATATAAGGATTTTTTTGTCATGTAATACAAAAATTATATATGTTTTCATAATACACTATAGTTCTGTAAAAGATTACTTGTTACTGGAACTCGAGATGTTATTTTGATCAGGAGCAAAGTGCAGATGATAGAAACAGCTGTACAGTTCAGTGTAAGATTACAAACACCCTGTGACTATGATATATTAAATAACTTTGTTTCTGGTTTAGTGCCATTATCTTTTTTAATTTAAAAAGCTCTTTTTTAATTAAACGTTGTTTTTTTCTGACTTCTTTTCTCTCTTGAATTATTTCTAGATAAAATATACACAGTTGCCACTAAGTGGTGGTTATTTTTTCATTTCGCACTCTATATCTTTGCAGGTAGTTTTTAGTTTCGTATAGGAAAAGACAGTCTTTCAACCTAAATGCCTACTAGAAAAGGAAATACTGTCTAGAAGTTTAAAAGTTTGCTGCAGTCACAGTGCATTATAGCAAAATCCATAATACAACACTTATTGGGTATAAGCGAGGGAACAGCAACCCTCTCAGCATTTATTGAAAATATTGGCTCTTAATTCCTCATAATTAAAGAACTAGGACACAAGAGGGAAGTCCAAAAAGAATTCAGGTAAGCTAATAAAAATCTTCTATAATTAAGAAGCCAACGCTGCCTGGATTGTTTATTTGGGGCACTTTGGCAGTATGTCATCATTTGACTGACAACTTGGGATATGCAGCTGCAGATTTTTTTTTTCACTCAGCTGACATATTAATTAATTTAACACTTAATATGCAACTCCACGTGGGCAGAGCAGTGTTGATGCATCTCTACCACTCTGCTCACACTGCAAGGCTGGACTGGTGGCAAGGAAGGAGTAGGGAGGTAGGTATTAGCCCCTCATACAACGTGGATGTTGAGGAATGTGTAAGAAAGGACTGATCTGTGCTAAAAAATTATCCCCGTGTATATTTGGTAGGGGTGAGAATGTCTACAGTCCTCATGTGGAACACCTTTCTTGCACTGCCCGTCCTTGTCAAGTGCCAAACACTTTGCACTGATTGTTCCATAGCCATCTCGACTTCCTCACCTTGCATGAAGTGCACATGCTACCTGTGGACCTCCACAGGTGCTAAGAAAGCTCTCTGCTCTGTGTGACCAGCATTGAGGCAGGGAGCAGCATCATGAGTTTTTCTTGTGTTGCAGGTCAACAAGGAGAGTGTGTGAGTGTGTTGGTGTGGTGTCATGAAAGTGAAAAATAAAGCAGGAAAATAAATAGGCCTGGATGCGTTGGAAGCACTGGCAGAGTTTCATTCAGGCCTTTCAGTATGTGTCACGATTTAGATGAATTCAAGGGGTAAGGATTTTTATCCAATGAACACCGATGGAGAAGGAAATCTTTTGAGGCAGGTCCACTTAAAACATTTTCCAGGCCATTATTTCTTTGTCACATATACTTACAAGCAATGGAACTGTCCAGAAAATATCCTTTTTAGTATTAAGGGTCAATTACAGCAGAAAGCTAACTTGGCAAAAGATTTGCTAAATTAATGATTTCCACTGTATCACACCTAAATGTAGATGGGGATTAGACCTCTATTGTGCTTCTGTTTTATAAGGTTGCAGCCTATTCAAAGATAATAAAATGTGTACACATTAATCTTACAGTGCTATTTATAATAATTTTTTGTGTGGAGCAGTGCTTATAAGATCTTCAAACTACTGTTAGTGTTTGCGCACAGACCACATCTGAGGCAGGTAAGTACTTATCATCCTCATTTAACAGGTGGGAAAAATGTTCATAAATAGCTTGCCTGCAGCTAGGAGTGAAATCAATCTGATTTGTAGAAACTGAATATAATCTTCCAAAAGTTGTTTTAAAAATCTACCATATTGGCAATAACAGAAGTATAGCAATCATTAATCTGATTTCAGGGGACTGCTTTAATAAATACAGTACTGTGGGGCTTAGCCTGGTTTACAAAGGAAAAGTGTCTGGGGTAGTCTCTCTGCCTGTGTGTATCTTTCCCTAATTACTTTTGAACCTGTTGGCAGACTTCAATCATTTTTGGCAAATGGAGCCGGGGGAGGGAACATCTCAAGAATAATTAACTTTCTATGAGCTTCATAGAACTAGGCAGCTGGAAGGGAGACAGGCAGTATGCATCCATTGATCAAAAGGAAGATGACAGCATAAGTTTAACCTCTATTTAGGCACCGGAACAGATGCAGAGAGAGACCATACACATGCTCTGATTGTGGAGGGAAGCTGAGCTTGGAGCTCGCAGCCAACCAATGGGAGTTGGCATCAGGTGCTTGGATACCTGTGAAGGCACTTGTTTTTATTACCTTCTGACTTATGAATCTTCTTTGCTGACTTGATGTGAGTGGTTTTATCTGAAGCTGTAGTTGTTCTCCTTTGGGGGCTGGCATTTGTGGTGCAGCTTCTGTGCAAGTTCTGGATGGTAGGACTTATTCCCATTCCTTCCCTATAGACTGAGCAACTAACTGAGCACCTTTCTGACCAGACCTATACCTACAGTTAATGTTTTTCACACAGGCAGGGAGGTGGGTGGTGGTATGTCTGTGTCAGTCTGCTTGTAGGTTTGTTGGAAATTATCTTCATCCTATCGTTGGACAACCTTCACACACAGGATTTATGCTGTAGTGGGAATATAACTTGCCATTCAGATTCTCTGTTCTAAATCATTCAGAGGTAGTGGTGAGGGTTCAAAATCTCTGCAGACACTCCTTGTTCAGTCCCTTTTGGGATAATTGAAAGGATTTCAATTCCCAAAATTTCACATTATTCCTGTGGCACTGTAAAACCAGTAAGTGACACTCATTCACACTGGGAGATGGTCTCCCTGTTTTATGTGCCAAATGAGCTTTGACCTCCTCTGTGTTACCATTATGTCTCCATAAGGCATTTGTCTTGAAAAATATCTGGACTTTTAATCATAGAATAGAATCATAGAATCACCAGGTTGGAAAAGCCTGTGGTTTGAAAGCAAGTCCAACCATTGCTATCTGCCACTAAACTATGGCCCTGAGCACTTACCCTGCTCATCTTTTAAATCCTTCCAGGGATAGTGACTCCACCACCTCCCTGGGCAGCCGGTTCCACTGCCTGATGACTCTTTCTGTGAAAATTATTTTTCTTAATTGGCTTGGTTCCTTTCATATCATGTGTGATGTNCCCTGAGCTGCTTCACTGTACCTGAACTGCTTCACTGTCCTCTCATGGGTGCTGGTAGGGACTGTGCTGAGCCATGCTGTGCCAGCATCCCACTCCATGGCATACATGCAGGGAGCTCAGTTNATTGGCTTGTTTCCTTTCATATCATGTGTGATGTTACAGATCAGTTCTTGAAGGTCAGTCAGTTTTGCATTTCTTTCCCATGGGATTTCTGGTGTCTTCAGAGTGGTGGAACAGCTACCTGGTTATTAGGTGAAGGTGTGTTTGCTGCCCACTGTAACTTATAGCAGAGGATCAGTCCTACAGCATGCACGGTTTTTGGTTCCTTGCCTGAAAGACGCTTTGTGTGAAATCCCTGTGAGCTGTCAGGGGCAGCTGCTCCTCCATGTCCTGGCTTGAACCTGAACTGCTTCACTGTCCTCTCATGGGTGCTGGTAGGGACTGTGCTGAGCCATGCTGTGCCAGCATCCCACTCCATGGCATACATGCAGGGAGCTCAGTTCCCCATAATGTGGGGCTATGCTGAATGTGGGAGCTGCAAAACAGAGTAGATATGTCTGATAATGGCTCCCCTTTCATTGTTTTTTCCCCCAATAGAAATAATAGTAGATCAGTATCTTTTGGAGAAAGAATTTAAAATATCAAATAGTATCATATGTATCTAATTTGCTTAGGGATATGATTTAATAATGGACAGGTACAGCTGGGCTTGATAATCTCAAAGGTCTTTTCCAACTTAATGATTCTGTGATAGTGCTCTATTAGGTTGGTGCAAAAATGATCACCCTTTTTAATCATTGTAAACCGTGACACTTATTTTAGATTAAACTTTTATTTACCTATGTCAGCATACGTATTCTCAACATAAGAAGGGTATGGGGTGGTTGGAATGGGTCTACAAGGGCTACAAGGATGATCAGAGGGCTGGAGCATCTCCCATTTGAGGACAGGCTGAGAGAGTTGGAGTTGTTCAACCTGGAAAAGAAAAGACTCCGAGGAGAACTTACAGGGACCTTCCAGTACCTGAAGGGGCTACAAGAAAGCCGGGGAGGGACTGTTTACAAAGGCATAGAGTGATAGGACTAGGGGGAACATGTATAAATTGGAGAGGGCCAAATTTAGACTAGACATAAAGAGGAATTTCTTCACTATGAGAACGATGACGCACTGGCACAGGTTGCCCAGGGAAGCTGTGGCTGCCCCATCCTTAGAGATGTTCAAAGCCAGGTTGGATGGGGCCTCAGGCAACCTGGTCTAGTGGAAGGTGTCCCTGCCCATGGCAGGGGGTTGGAACTGGATGATCTTTAAGGGCCCTTCCAACCCAATCCATTCTATGATTCTATTCAATGATTCTATGTTCATGCTATATGTCATTTTCAAGCAAAAAAAGCATCCTAGTTATTTATGCTAATGGATTTGTTTTCACTGTTTATTTTTTTTTAATATTACACTGTCAAAGATTGGGGGGGGAAGCAAATTTGAATATTTTTCTCGTAAGACTTCAAAAGGGGACTTAAAGCAGCAGAAACTGCTAGCAATGTCAACCAAGCATTTGGCCAGGGTACCATCAGTCAGTGTACAGCATGATGCTGGTTACAAAAATTTCGTGACAAAGCCAAAAACCTTTAAGATGAGGAGGGTCATGGATGTCTTTCTGTGATAGATAACAACCTGTTGAGGTCCATTATTGAAGCAAAATCACATGAAACAACTTCAGAGGTTGCAGGAGAACTAAAGGTTGGCTGTTCAGCAGCTGTTGATATTTGCGCCAAACTAATATCAAAGAGAGCTTGACCAAAGGGCCCCACATGAGCTGAAAAAAAAAAATCACTATTACCAGGTCTGCTCTGTGCTTCTTTTGTGCAACAAAAATGATCCACTTCTTGATTGTGTTGTGACATGTGATGAAAAATGGATTCTACGTAACAACCAGGGGCATTCTGCACACTGGCTGGATTGAACTTAAATACCAAAACACTTCCTGAAACCAAAGCTGCATCAAAAGAAAGTTATGATCACTGTTTGGTGGTTTGCAAGTGGAATCATCCACTACAACTTCTTGAATCATGGTGAAACCATCACAGCAGAAAAGCATGGCCAGGAAACTGACAAAATGCACCAAGATCTGCAACATTTACGTCCATTACAGGTCAATGAAAAATGACCAATTTGCTATCACAATGCCTGACTGCATGTCTCACAAATGACTCTGCAAAATTGCACAAACTGGGCTATGAAACTCTAGCTTGCTCAACTTACTCATCAGGCCTCACTTGTACCAATTGCCACATTTTCAAGCATCTCAACAACTTCCTGCAAGAATTTTTCCACAACCAAGCTGCAATTCAGAACACCTTTGAAGAATTCATTAGTTCCAGGACTCCAGAATTCTATGCTACTGAAATAAAGTCTCATTTCTTGTTGGAAAAAAAATATATGCATAGATTCTATTGGTTCTTGTTTTGATTAATACATTTTATTCTAAGCTGAGACATACTGCTTTTAACTTGATGGTTGAAAACGGCAGTTATTTTTGCACCAACCTATATGATCCTTAGTAACAGTTACTTGTTTGTTCCTGCCTGCTTTCATGCCATCCATCCTGTCAACTGCACTGAGAGCTCTTTGACTTACTAAATTCTTGTATTTGACTTGAAGTATTTTTCTCACACCTGCTTATAGTCACGTATTAGGTAACTTGTTTATCTGAGATAATGCATCAGTCAAGTGCAACTTCAGTGTCCCAGTTGTCTAGACACAGTGAAACTGTGAGGAGAGAAAGCTTTGCTTAGGAGAAGATTGCAAGCTTGTGTGAGTTACTGGAGTATCCCATGTGGGTTATCAACATGAAAATGCATGAGTTGCTCTGAGTGACCCAGAATAAATGAGGGAACATGCAATTGCTTAGAAATCAGCTGCGTCAGCTGAGTTTCCAAATCCTGGGCTGTGTTTGATTGGCAAATGGAAACTGGTTCCTTACTCACTTTTTCCCCCTGATCTGAGAAGGGACGTTTGACTAAAATCTTGCCTTCTGGTTTTGGATTACACTGAAATTTGTAGTGTTTCTAATCTAATTCTGTTATCTTGATTATATTCTACTATGCTTCACATTGTGCTCTGCAAGTTATAAAGCAAATGAGCCCCCAAGCTCTTATTCTGGATGCTCTTCCTCTGGTATAGTCTGCCAGAAGCTGTCTTTATTCATAAATATAATTCAGCCTACATGAACAGAGTTTCTTTCAGCAGGAAATTATATACTCAGGGGCTGAGTATCTCTTTGTGGGACTTCATGTATCTGTGAAAGACAGAGCTGAGAGCTGCCCATCTCAGTATCCCAGTCTGCCTCCTTTTCTTCTCTGTGTTGGTCTCATTCAGTACAGCATTTTGCTTCTGTGACTGTAAAATCTTTGGATGCTGCCAGGCAACATCCATCTGGGATGCTGTTTTTGTTTGAAACACTTGATCTTGAAATTAGCAGCATTTTGTGGGATATCATGAGGGTAAAACCTTACTGCGCAGTCTAGGAGTCCTGGCAAAAATATCTGCTGATGCTTTTAGTATGCCATTGTGAACAAAAAGAAAAGATTTTTCTTGTTGTGTTTAGTTATGAGAGAACAGACAGTTCTGATATGATTAGGACTTCATATATGTGGAAATTACAGTGAAAATTCAGCAAAACTAGAAGAAATGGGGGTGTTTTGGGGCTATGTATGTAAAATACATATGATTACAATACTTAGCTGCTCATTCTTTGCAGATAATTTCTAAGCTGCTTATATCAAACACACTTGTACAATTACAACAGGAATTAAGCTGGTACAGAGGTACTTGTTAAGCCTGTGACAGACAGTAAAGCTAGGAAAGAACTTTGGGTTTGGTTGGATTTTTTTTATGCCAAGATGCCTGTGGCTGTGGCACATTCAATTCTGAAAATACTTCTTTGGTTCTAGGAAAATCTAGCATAGACAGTACAACTAAACTGCATAATTAGATATGCTGAGGATGACAGGACTTGTATCCCAAGTCTGTTTATTTGGTGCTGTCTTGCAAGTCTCTGTACTGGTAAGATATCCGTGGTTACAAAGTAATTTCCTGAAGATTCCAACAAGAAATGCTGAGTGTGGTGGATACAGCTTAGAGTGGATATTTTTTTATTTGTCTCTACCTTTATTTTTAGGTAATTTTAACCCTCCCGCTTTTATGAAGCCCTTTAGCAATATTCAAGCAGCTAGTAAGACAGAGACAAAAGGTAAAGGTCTACCCTGTATGATGTTTTTATCTGTACTAGTGTGCTCCATCTGTAGTATGCACAGAAGAAAAGGCCAGATGTAATATTCATCTGTGTAACCTCAGAAGGCATAGCTGACAGTTCAGATTCAATCACTATGAATGCAGTTTGGGACTTTTTCTCATATTCATTACTTTATACTTAGCAGTGAATTTCACCTGTCATTTTTTCAGCTGTTGTGAGGTTCTCACTATCATGAAGTCTCTCTGAGCATTCTGCATTTGGCTCCTTTAAAACCTTCAGTAATTTAGTAACAGGAAAAAAACCTTTATAACTTCATTTATTCACCTTCTCGAGGTCAGGTGTATGTTGAACATAATGGGACAGAGTGCTTCGTTGATGACCTGCCTACAGTGAGACTGTGCATTCCTACCTTTTCTCTATTATCTTTTAAACTTATCCATGTGAGTACCTTTTTTGTTCATTTTCTTTTTCCCCATGCCAACTTAATTTCTTAATTAAGACTTTTGTTGCCTGTTTTTATTTTTTGGGTATTCCTTATCCACATGCTTGTGAGCTCCCTCAAAAACTGCCATAGGTTCATGAGTCATGACTTCATAAAAGCACTGTATTATTTTTAGTAATGGATTACTACAGTTAACAATTTAGCTATAACATACTTGAGTTGTGTTTAATTGGTGGTTGAAGACCATCTGTTGCTGGTAACTAGCCAGTGTAGGTTTTCTCAGTATGTGTTACATCTTTTTACTGAAATTCAGTTTGAGATAGTTTCTCTGGAGTCACTCCTATAAATCCTAGAGAGATAATACAGATGCAGGAAATTAATTTAGTTTTTCTATGTGGTCTCTTCTTTGGTCACTCCGTTCACGCATTAATTATTGATCCTATAAATTTCTGGCAGACCTGTTCCTCAGAAAGGAAAACCAGGTTTTATGCCCTTTTAACAAGTTGTTCCTCAAAACACTTTTTGGGCTTGCTTGCTATAATTTAACATAAAATGTGACAGAGTGTGTGTGTTCTGTTTTGTTCTCTTCTTTCCTACTTGGACATAGCTTTAAAATTTCAAATAATGCCTTTTGGCAGAATGATTAAATAGCAAGAAGATTAAATATTAATTCAGTGAGCCATCGCTGTAGTGTTTTTACTACTTCCAAACATTTCAATTGTTGACTTACGGGTTTGTGGGTTTTTTTAAATAGCTTTTTTTTTTTCAGTCTTGGAAAAGTTGAGTCAGGGAAGTTGCTGGTACTGACACTGTTGAATTGCCCTGGAGCCAATATTTGTATCTAGCCCAGTCCAGCAAGCCCTGAGGTACTTAAGGAATCACTGTTATTTGTCATCTCTGAACCATGCCTCAACTGCTTGTCTTCTCCCTGCTGCATTGTACAGGGTTTGTATTTTGAGGCTTCTACCATGATTAGCATTTTGGGTATTGTTTGTAGGATCAGCGGTCTTGGCCTACTCCTTTGCACTATTACAGTATATAGTACACAGTAAAGGGAATTAAAGAGTGTCCAAATCCCTGTGGAGTTTGCCTGTGAATGCAGCATTAATATTTAAAAAAATGGAAATTTTACTTCAGCCATGTCAATGCAGCTCTTAAGACCTTTCTGTTCTCTACTAACACCTTCCCTGTAGTGCGCTAGTCAAAGGATATGATTGCTACCTGTAGGCAGCTCCATTTTTCTTTACCTTTTAAACATTTTTCTTTTAAGCTTTGCAGCCAGTCTCTGTTGGACTCCTTACTGGATTAAGTCACAAAAGCTCGTTAATTCTCTCTTGAAATTCAGGTAAAGAAATGGTGTCTGGGGCTGTGACACCGTAGCGGCCTGACAGTTTATGTCAAGGTGTGCTTCAGTAAACTAAGGCAGACAGAATTGTACTTTCTGGATAGCATTTTATAATTCCTGTGCTTAACAGTTAGCAAAGTATTTTAATTTCTTACTCTTTCCCCCCCAAGTTGGGTGAGTGGTTTTGGTGCCTCTGGAGATGGAGGTTTTTCTGTCCTTATAGGCTGTATCAGAAGTGCCAGTGCAAGTTTGAAACCAAAGATTCCTGCCACTACCAGGGCCACCATCCCTTCCCCAACCAAGAGCTTGCCCAAGGGCTCCTGCTGCTCGTGCCTAAGAATCAAAATGAGGAAGAGGGAAGTGAATGCCCGATTTCTGGCTGCTTTTTAAGAAGGGAGAGACACTCTGGAGGGTCAATACTGTGCCCATCTTGTCCCTGTGGGAGGGGTGTGTTTTGATGGGGTCCCTCAGAGTGACATTTCAGAAACTGAGTCATGTTGGACTGCTGGCTTTCTTGTCAAGGATTTGCTCCGACACTGGTCCTCTGCTTCATGACAATTTGATCATTAATTACTACTGGAACCAAAAAAAGAAATAATGATGGAAGGTAACATTTTTCCTTCTTGGACTGTTTGAATCCTAATCTGGTATTTCTTTGTGTCCCTCCCATTCAGAAACATTTTCTTTTACAACTGATTCTGTTTTCTCTTTATCCTCCTTTCACCCCTTTCATTGTCTTCCAGTCCACCCATGCTGTTCCAGCATCCCAGTGACTTTTAAATCTGCAGTTAGGCTTCTGGAGGCACTCAATATATTCAGGCTTACAGAGACTGCAGACCACCAGTAGTCTTGTGCCTTTATGCTTTGTCAGTTCATTCTTTTAAATGGACATCCAAAGGCCTGCTTAGAAATGTTAAATGACTACTGTAATTACTCTTAAATCCTTTTCATGTGTCATGCTTCCCACAAATATAATTCATTTCCCGATGAAACAGCATAGGTATAAATGATCTTTTCTTGAGCTATTAATTTATTTCTCCTCTGACCTTTTCTATCACTTCAAGTATTTATGATGTCAAGAATGCCTTGACTCACCACATTTCAGTGCAGTTTTTCTCTGCTTTGAGAAACCTCTTTGCTTTGTCTAACCTCTGGCAAGGAAGGGTGAGAACAAGGAAATTGTAGTTTTCAGTTTTGGGTATTGATATTCATCTCAGAAGTTATGGTAATGGCCAGGTGTTCAATATGGGGCCCAAATTTTACTGTTATATTTAGCGTAAAAACTTGGTTTAGCTGGGAGATGTGCAGCAATTTCAGAATACTGAGAGAAATTTGATGCAAAAATCAGAGAAAACTACTAAATCTGTTTCTAGAGATCCCTGTGTGTGTATATAACATGTCCTTGTTATGTATATGTGTGTGTCTATATATATATTCCTCCAGGAATAAGTGGTTGTTATTCTCTTTGGATTGTCCTGAGATTGTAGCCAGCTGCCTTTTTTTTTAAAAAAAAGGAAAAAGTTGAATATTCGTATGTCGGAAGTACAGAAAATACGAAGCAAGTGGAATTACTCAACCTAATTGTGTCTGGGGTGTCATTGAAGTTTATTAAGGAGCAGAAGGCCCAGTTCTAACTTTTACAGGCCAGATTTTCTTAAGAATTTTGTATATTATGTCCTGCCTTCCTTATACTGAATGTATACTGAATACATTATACTGGACATGTTACACTGGAAATTTTGTTCTGAGTGCGTGGTTCACCCCCATTTCCCCCACCAAGAGCATGATCCCATGTGCTCATTAAGCAATGGTAGTTAAACAGGGAGAGACTGGTTGGCAAGTAGTCAATTAATTATTCGTTGTAGCAATGAATTTATATCAAATAACACCTTCCTCCCCAACACTGCATTTAGCAAATTATTTGGCATAATTTCCTAAAATGTTTTCACAAGCAAGTTTAAATTTTATAATAATTTACTTTTATAGATGGCATGTGGAAAATACTTCCTTTTTTATTGTATTGGAGTGTATTTGGAAGCTGGAGGTAGCTAACTGATCAAACAATTTCTAAAGAAAAACACTTAAACACATTTTTAAATGGCTACTTTTTCAAAATGGTTGTGCCCTTATCCCTGAGGCTACCCTTTGGTGTTTGAATTTCACATTCTAAAGAAATCTATTTAGAGCAAATAAAAATCAAAACACTCGCCTATATTGATCAAATATCAGTGCTACCCTGCAGTTTGGACGTGTGCACACTGAATAGCCTGCGTGGCAGAGTGAGTTCTTAGTTTTCTTTGCTCAGTGTTGTAGAAAATGAGATTACATCTCAGTTCTGTAGGGCAGAAAAAGATCTAGACAAAAATATATTTCTGCTGTGAAATGTAATCCAAAATGAATCATCCCTGTTCCTTGTTTTATAACACGGGAAGGAGGGAGCATTAAGTGAAACTGAATCAACATCTATCAAAATCTGAAATGGAATATTTATATAAATAACTAGGTGCTGATTTTGTAGCAAATGAAGGGGCATTTGAACTGGTTAAGTACATGGTCTGGACTGAATGTTACCTTGTTCAGCTGGAAGCAACAACAGCTGATGTTGGACCTTGTTTTCTTTGAGCTGAACACAATAACCTCTTCAGAGAGACATGTAGAAGCTGGGGGCTGGTGTCATTTGTTCTGTTGCGAAGGGCTCCTTCTTGCTTCCTCTGAGCTTCACAGACATGTAGGGTGCAGCAGGCTGGCAGAGCACACAAAGAAGGAAGGGGGTTGGAATAAAAGCTTTGGGAGTAATGAGTACAGCTGAGAAAGGTAGATAAGGGTTTTCTTCTGATTTCGTAAACTCTCTTGGGTTCTATCTATGTCCCAATGGGAATAATTCCTTTCCTGGAAGACAAAGACCTTCTATACAAAACTTGAATAGCTTAGGAAAAAGTGGGAGGTGAGACCCCATCTATGGGAGAGTCTGCTATATATGCTGTTAGCAAGCTTCAGAAGAAAGCTGCTTCTGCTTGTTTAGCTTGTGTGCGCCACTCTGGAGTTGTCATTTATGAGGGCTGAGTTGAGTCATTTATGTGGGTCCACGAGTCACTTGGGCTTTTGCAATGTCCTTAAACCCAAGACTGATAACGTCTGTGGCTGCTCTCTGAACAAAGTTAGAGTAGATGGAGCCTGACTGGAAGGGGTAATTTGCATGTGCTAATGGGCTGCTGAAGCCCCACAGTCCAGGAAGTGAGGAGACTGGTTGAAATTATGAACTATATTGACAATGGTGTCAGGGTAAAAGTGACAGTGAAGCTGAGTTTGTAGACTCTTCAGTGCAATGTGGCCTAGGTACAGTTAACATCCTTGTAGGGCTCCTGAGCTGTGTGCATCAGAGGAGTTGCAGTGGGCTGGTGGCAACATTGAGAACTACCAAACTCACAAGGTTATGGTAGAGATGGGGACAGCATCTATTACTCAGTACACTGTAAGACTTGAAGATTAGAGGAAAACCGTATGTACTCCCCAGTCACATCAACAGTGAAGCACTGTTATGTATCAAAATGGCTTAGAAGGGAAACCATTCATGCTCTCCAATAATAAAAAAATCTTGTAACAACATAGTCTGTTCTTACTTCTACAGTCAATAGCATTTGTATGTATGAAAGAAGGGGGATTTATAAAATGCACACTGTTATTGTGCTTTGTTGCATACTAGTAATGTTTTCCAGGTCATCATTGTTAGGCTGGATTAAGAACCATAATTCAGAGGTTGTCACCAATAACACTTTCTACCAGTGATCCTGCTGCAATTGAACTTCAGTGTGAGTTGAGTTACACCTTTCTGTTCATGACAAAGAACTGTAATGCAAGTTGAGACCAAAAACTTTCTTTTGCAAAGGTTCCCAGAAATCAGCCTGCTTAAAGATTAATACAAAAGAGTTAGAGCATATTCAGGCTTCTAAAACTTTCCTCGTGAACACAGTATTCACAGATGTCTGCCAACTCTGCACCTTTCATAGTCCTTTCAGCTCCCTAGGAGAGAAAAAAAGGTGGGGAGGTAAGAAGAATAATTTCTGTTAAAGTATAGGAACTCATTCACATAGGAATTTGCCATCTCTAAAAGACATGAAAGCTGTGCTAGTCTTTATTTCTGCATCTGAGATGCCCTGACTTGCAGCAGGGAACAAAGAGGATGTATAGTCCATTCTTCTGTGGACTATACAGATTTTATATGGAAGCTCTTGCCTGATGCCACTGAGCTTTAGACTGAAAATTGACTATGAAACATCTTAAAGAAGGAGGGTCAGTAAAGGATGTTTCTGATACAGTACTAAGTGGAGTTTCTTAAATTTAAAAGTGAACTATAAGCCAAAGCCATTGAGGAGGCTCTACAATATCCAAATTAATTGTCTTTTGTTCTCAAGGTAGTTAACATTATCCTGCTAGTCTCTGTGGGTATGAATCCATAGAGAAATTTGTAATAACTCTTACTTCCAGCTGACAATCTGATATGTTTATGCTACAACACTTTGGAGAGGCAGATAACCCTATTTGCTGCTCTGTGTGTTAGTTCTATTTTATTGATGAAATATGTGATGTACAATTATATAAAGAGTTCTAGTAGCGTCTAGTAGTTTCCAATAATTAGATAGGGCAGTAGGTGGAAAAGAGTATATTCTAATTACTTGTACATCTGATGCATTTAATATTTTGCTCCACGAAATTGTTCCTGTCCTTCCTCCCCTGTCATATAGCCATTTCTGTAGCTAGAAATGTGAAGTATACTAAAGTGAGTTTTATTTTGGTAATGTCTGACCTATTATGTTTTTTCTTATGCAGTGTTTGTCTTGTCACCCTGTTATAAGATGGCAGGCACTTATAATGCAGCTCTCTCCAGACTAAGTTTACACACTTTCAATGTAAGAAGACATAAAGTTTTGTCTTCTGAACACCTTTCAAATTAATTTTGCAATGTATTTATAAGAAAATTATTTTGATTTGCTCAAAGTCACTTATGGAGCAAAAGATAGTAAAATATATAAAAGCAGCATTGAGAATATGTGTTTAAAGACTTATTTACTTGTTTGTTTTCTGCTTTAGAAAGAGATGCATTTTTTGGAAAATGCATTCATATATCTTCTAGCAGCAGCAGTAGAAAAGCCACTACTCACTACTATTAGAATTGGTCTATTAGAATAGAACAACTTTTTTTTCCTCTTTAGAAAACAATTTAGTTTTTTTAAAAACTAAAGTAACTGCATGTGAGGACTAATGGATTGTTTGAAACTTTCACTTCTGCACGTGTGCCACTCAGAAAATAGCTTCTTGTTTTCCATTACTATTTACTTGGTTCTGTGTAGCCCTTCATGAGTATATTTTGATAGTCTGTTTGCAGAAATATTGGAGAAAGATAACTGATGTGATAATATTAATGCAAACTGACGTACATGTAAATTTATGTCAGAAAAATGAAGCAGGAGACCTTACTGCAGGGTTTTATAGCAAATAAATCCATCTTTCACACAGCAAGTGAATTTCCAAAATGTGAGTTGTGATTGCAGTTGGCTGACCTGTTTCCTAAAACAAGGCACTTCAGAAAACTGTAGCTTTTCAGGAAAGCAGCACTCAAAAGTGTCTTTTACGCTTATTTGTATACTTCTTTTTAATTAGTATTTGTTGCTGTGTCCCAGGCTGGGCATCTAGAGACAGTCACAATCCTTTGTTGTTTATGAAAAGCTTTACCTAGTTTTAGATCCTTGAATAAAACCAGTGGAGTTGCACTTCACTGTGCTTTTTCACTGACAGGGTGGAAGTAGCAAAAACATTGGTCATTTTGATTCTGAAAGATGGATCCTTTCCGTATTATGAGGGAATAAAGAAGGTTAATGTATGCAGAACATCAAGCCACTCCAGTGTCACCTTTATCTCCCACCACTTTCCAACCAAGGAGAACAGCTTTTCAGGTGAACAGCCTAGGAGACTTAGCTGGGGTCCCAGGTTGTGTGGAAGGACAGGACTGTGGCAGTGGTGGCACTGGTGGTGGGGGCAGGACAGTGGAAGGACCTAGTGTCCTCCTCCTCACACTGGTAACACCAAGTAATGAACTACAAGTATCTGAGTGGTCTGGTGCATCTGTGGAAGGGAGGGAAAGGAAGAAATTAATTTCCAGGTATGTCTTGTTTGTTAAAGCCTTGGTTTTGTGGCACAGCACTTGAACTAGTGCCAGAGTTTTGCCTACTCCCTTGGTCCAAGCTTGAGTAAGTTAATAGTGACAGATTGATCATGCTTGTATTCTGTATGTCACATACCAGGTAAATTACCTTTTCCTTTTGAAAGGGCTGAAAAGCGTTTGAGTTTCTTTTTAATCATCCGGAAGGAGAGAATGGTGCAGCAGCTGCTGCCAGGGGAGTCAAAAAAAACCAGACTGCACTCCTTGAAGCTGGGAAAGATGCTGCCCCGCATGGTGCCTGGCTGCTCAGTTAGTGCTCATCCACTTTCAGAAGCTTCCTGAGAAAGAAGCACTGTGACAAGCTTAACATGTCCTGTACATACTATAATTATGTGTTTGTCAGCTGGCATTTCTTTAAACTAGTTTTTAGAACAAAGTCAAAGTGTCTGGTAGTGAACTGCAGGAAGGCAATTTAGAAATGCGGTTGTAAAATGGTTGTGGTTGCTACCAACTGTTGTCTAGATCACAGTAAATTACTTCAAATGTATTTGCTGTTTCTGATTCTATGGTGTTTCCTCTAATTGCAACATTGCCTTGGAGGGACAGTAGTTCTCTATCAGCTTGTTCAAATTGGGTCTGGAGGCAACATGACAAAATTTTGTCTCCCTTACAGTGAAAGAAGCCAACTAGAGAAAACACCAGTTCCTTCATGCAGTTGTTCATTATCCATGAAGAGAATGACTTTATCTTTGTTGATATGATGTTTGACTCTTACATGCACTTGTCTTTCCAGTTGCACTAAACGGGCTTCAAGGCAAGGAACTCAGTGATGAATATTTACTCTTTTTATTAGTTTAAAACTGCACTAACTATAAGCAGATCAGCAAGAGACAGACTGACAATATATGAACATCTAACTGCTGTGCAAAAGGAAGAAGACACCTTTGTTAAATAAGTTCTTGTTCCTTGCTGTAGACGAGAATGTCTAGTTTTGAGTAATAGAGCATTGGAAAGAGAGGGGTTGAATTGATTTCAATTCATTTTTTTTTTAAGCTGACATCACTGTATTATGTAAGCATAAAAGGGTTTGCACTGCATGTAGGCCTTCTTTAGAGGCACTTGGTTGACAGCTGTCTTCCACTACTGGAGAGAGGAATGTGAGCTTGTATTTATTTTTTATACAGCATAAGGTTAGATTGTTACAAGATGATGTGTGCTTGAAGAGCCCCTGCAACTGATGACAACGTGCTAATCACAGTGTTGGCAGAGGGAAGAAATGGTACCCAGCATCCCTGCTGTATTAACAACCCCTAGAAAAATCTCTGCTTATATCATCTCTTTGATGAGACTGTGATTTTTGGAGAGGTACCTGGGCTGCATCTAACCTGGTACCAATGGCAGTAACTGGTAACATAGGTGCTGAGCATGTACAGCGTCACCACAGTCCACAATGCAACATCTTCATGCTATTACCTGCTGTTTCTATGCATCATGTGTAGGGTTTATGCAGCATTAGCAACTTCCAGCTTCACAGTGCAGTTGTAGATCACACAGCGTTTTCTTTAGCATCTACTGGGCAAGGTAATGCCAGCGGAATGTACTCTGGAGGAGAAATGGAAGTAATTAGACCACTACAGCTCATTTTGTTTTCTAGATCTATATCACCCCTTGAGCTCCAGGTCAGTTGGTTTTGGACAGGGAACTTCTAGGGGTAGTAATTGGTTTTCCATAAAGGATGGAACAACTGCTGATGGGTTTCAATAAACCTCTGCCTGTACTGGTATTAAAACAGTAACACTGCTGTGGCTTTCTTTATGGCTTTACTGGTTCTTCGCATCACTTATTTCCTCAGGATACAACAAATTATTAAATGAATTTCCCTTTGAGCCCAGGCTGTCTTAATTATTACTGGAATAAACCCAGAACTGAAAATCTTTTAAACTGGGCGCTGTGAAAGATGTGATTTATCCTGGATCTATTCCAGTGTTTATATTCCAATATGCTTACTAGACTATATTTTCTTGATAAAGACAATGTAAAAAATAAAGGGAGTGCTCAGTATAGAAAAGTAGTTCATTAAAAAAAAAAATCAGGACCCAGACCAAGGAACTTAATTTCATTCTCAGTAGAGTTCTCTCTTCTTTACCAGGGAAGAACCTTGCTGAACAGCCTGAGCTGTTGTATCTAGATTCACAAGCAGGGATTCATTTAGGCAGGGATGGCATAGCAAATCTTAACTGCAAACTTAACTGCAAACTTAGCAAGCAAATTAAACTTAAAATCTTAACTGCAAACTTAACTGCAAACTTAGCAAGCAAATTAAACAAGAACATGAGTTCAAAGGTCCTAATTTTAGTGTTTTAGAGATCTATAATTTCAGTCCAGCAGGCAGAATTCCTTTGGTGGCTGCTGTTTGAAGAAATGCTTTCTAATGTTTTCTCTGCTGCCATTCGATGTTGCCTCCTGCTGTATGTCCTGTTGCCTTGCCCACCTGCCTTTTCAGCATCACCTTTTCCCCTCTCAGTTGTTGGGTGAGGACCTGTAACAGAAAACATTAGCTAAATTAAGGAATCTCGAAAACAAGCCTTGCCTTTTGGCAACTCTTTCTACTACCTTTTTCTTCACCATGCTGCAAAGAATTATTTCTCAATCACAAGACACCCATCCTTCATTATAGCTTTCACTCTTTAAGACCAATTTATATGAAGCAGCACGTGAGCACATCTCAGGCATGTCTGAAGAAAATCTATCTGCGGTAGGTCTGTTTATAGTTCTTAAACATGTTGTCTTAGAAAGCACAACAGAGTCTCACTTGTTGATTTTTGATGGAAATTAGCATAGAGAGAATTGAAGGCAGGATTTTCAAAGGAGAAATGATAAAATAGAATGGTGTAATTATTGTGTTGGATAACTTAATTTCCTGTGTTTTATGGATTTGCCATAGGTGTGCTATTTGTAGTGAGCCTGAATTATTACTTTTGATTATTAATAAAAAAGTGGATGACTTAATATTCCTAAAGCATCTTAAAGATAAGTATTTCATTAATGCTACATTTTATTAATAGTTTATATTAAAATCCTGGAAGTTGTTCCAGACATTAATGTGGTAGTTTGAGACTTTCAGTTCTGGTTACAAATTTGTTTTATATATATATCAGCAAAAAAAAGTTTGTATTATCTTATTAATTTTGGTAACACTATTTTTTCTTCATGGCAGCTTGGTTTGAACTTCAGCTGAGAATGAACATCACTGCTTAAGCTTCCTTGCATAGCTTGAAGGCATCCCATGATAGTAAATTCTAGCAAGAATACTTAGAGTAGCAATACTGACCTGCTGTAATAATTCTCCATAACAGAACAACTATTGATATGTCTGGTATACCACATGCCATTCAAATATTATATTCAATAAGCATGAAGCTTTGAATACTTTTAATCCACTCTATTTTTTCTTAAACTGATGTAGAGTACTAGATGCTGGCTTCCATTGTTATTGCCACAATTATGTTTAAATTACAAAGCCACTGAAATAAATTTACACTAGTGAAATACTTGGGGTAGGTTGCAGTGCAGTTGATGGTCTTCCATTCCTTTCAGGTGGATCCTGGCTTGGGCATCCTTCATTAAGAGGCTGAATGCGTTCCTGACTGATAGCACTGTATTAGTTTTTAAATGGTTACTTTCAAATTGCAAATCAATGTCCCTTTCTAAGCACTGAGTCAGAGGCAGATCAGTGTGACTCAGTCATATTTGCGCTGCTATAAAAAACATGTATGGCTGCTGTTTTATGACCTTCTCTGTAAATGGATACAGTGTGCTAGGTTGAGGTCTTTAAGGATGGCTATGGCTTAGCTAATGTATGCATTAATAGGGATAGTCAAATGTATCTTTCTCCACTGATTCCTTTTCATTACACTGGAAAATGAGCTTCAGTCGCTTTGGTTGAAGTACTTGATAAAGCTGTGTATGCTTCTTGCACTTCTGCTTAGATTGAGACAAAAATATTAGAGGCCTTGGACTGGCTAAATGATATAGAGGGAGGAAACATGGTCATTAGCTGGAGTGGTGGTTGGCTCCTGAGCCAACTCTTCCATTGTAAGGAAGCAAAGGATGCTTTTAGGAGATCGGCTTATTTCAGTAGGTAATGGTTCTCTTTATTGAGTTTGTGCAAATGCATTTGATTTAGTCAATTTAGGCTTTGCATTTAAGCAAATTACAAGTTAGGTCTTGATCAGCAAGAGGTAAATTAGTTTGAATGCATATAAAAGGATCTTGCTGAGGTTAAATTTATAGTCAAACCATTACATGGAAATCACAATGTGCAATATATGTCAAGTTTGATAAATGAAGTAGGACTGTAAAATTGCTCTTATCTTGAAGTGTGCTTGCATTTGGCCAGCTACAGAGCTGAAGTGCTGTTATGTCTGCTGTCTTGAACAGATGCAGGAGAGTGAAATCTTTCCAAAGTTGCATTACTAAATTTAAAAAGGACAAGTTGAAGACTTGAGTAAACTACAAAGTTGTTCTTCCTCTGCTAAACTAACCAGGTCATCTTCCTCTGCTCTTGGGTCTTCCCTCCATCAGGACACTTCCCAGCTTCAAACACAAAATTCTGGTGCCTGTTAAGGAAAGGTATTTTTGCAGGAGAAACCTCATGTGCAAACAGAAATTGGGAATTACTGGGAAGGCCATTGCCCTACAAATAGAGAGGATGAACTAGGTGGTCTTTTTAAGCCCTGTCTACCGTGTAGTGGGTTTTTTGGTTGTCTAGTCCTATCCACGTCTCTTTCAAGAATATCCCCCATGGTACAGGAAAAATCTCACTTTTCTTTATTGACTACCCCACATCAGCCACATAAGAAGTGGTAAAAACACTACCTGAAACAAACAGTTTCTGTTTTTAAGAATTAAAAAAAAAAGAAGAAAGTACAGTAACTCTGTGAGTAAAGAAACCTCTTGTTGTTACTAAGGTGACTAATTGTAGATTATCAGAGCAAAATAATAACTATCAGTCAAAACTATCAGTTCTTATATACCAGAAAACGGGATATTACAAAGATACAACACAACAAAGTGAAAGAAGGAATGGTTTAATAAAAGCACTATGGAAAAGAGAAAGCCTACATAATAATAAAAATTATAGTTTCAAAAATGTTTGGCTAGGGAACAGAAAATCGTCCATGGACAAGGCAGCTAAATGGTAAACTTTATTCTCCATCTGTTCTGATACTTTTAACAGTTACTAAGTTGCAGCAACATCCGATGTCTGTTATGGAATCACATTTTAGAGACTTCATAACCCAATGTACCACTACTAACTGATGTTAGAGCACACTGCTACTGCAGTTAACTACATAAAATTGCTAGGAGGCTGAAAATAGCATATGACTTATAAACAATGTATGCAAAGTTATGCTTGTGCATTATGGCCATGGGGGACAAAGATCTAGGTGGTCGCATCTGCATCTCAGTCTTACTGGGGAGTATGTTTCTTTATGGAAAAGAAACTAGCCAGTAATGTTTTGGCGTTACCTGGAATCTTTTCCCTAAGCTGAGATTCTGGTTTATGCAATCAAAAGTAGCCCTAATGTAGGGTGTTCTGTTGAGTTGTGGAATAGCTATCATGTCAAATTAGGAAGAAAGGTTTTACCAGAAACATGAAATGAAGCAAAACACCAGGGTAATGACAGGCCTGTCTGTAGCTTCTGGAGTGACCAAAGTTTGCTGCGTATTCGTTGCTGGCACAGTCTGGGTATGCGGAACGGCCCTGTTGTCTCAATTGATGGATCAGCTTCACCATTTGGATTTTTAAGCAGTAGGAACCAGAGGAGCTCTGGAGGTGGCATTTGAAGTGAAAATTTTAGTCTGATGGGTATAGCAATAACAGATTGACTTGACACGACATTGCTTATTTCCAAGCAGCAATATTTCTTTTCAGATGAAGATCTGCTCCACCTCAGTTGAAGGATATAGTTGTCCTCAAGAAAGAAGATGAAAAATAATAATGAAAAAAATAAGTGTGACTTTCCCATTAAGCAAATTTAACATAAAAATAGAATTTTAAAAAGGGGAATGAAATAGAGGTGTTGGTTGAACAGGTGGTAAATAAGAAATATTGGAATAACTTACTGTATCAGGATCTTTTCTGAATTTTCAGTTGGGGTAAACTGATGCAAACTGTAGAGGTATCAATCTATGCTTCTTTAGACCTGTTTACACCTCCAGGCTTCTCAGTGCTTAAGAAGACTTTAACTTCTTAAAGTTAAGTTCTTAAGTTGTGGAAAGGAGGGAGCTGGCCTCTTCTCCCAAGTGACAGGGGACAGGACAAGAGCGAATGGCCTCAAGCTCCGACAGGGGAGATTTAGGCTAGACATTAGGAGGAAGTTTTTCACAGAAAGGGTCATTGGGCATTGGAAGAGGCTGCCCAGGGTGGTGGTTGATTCACCTTCCCTGGAGGTGTTTAAGGCACGGGTGAACGGGGTCCTGAGGGACATGGTTTAGTGTTTGATAGGAATGGTTGGACTCGATGATCCGGTGGGTCTCTTCCAACCTGGTGTTTCTGTGATTCTGACTCAAATAAATCGAAGTTGTGGAACAAAGGGCTCTGTTTTTTACTCCACCTAACCTTATGCCACTGAGGGATGCAAGAGCTTATGTTGCTCCATGTGTTGCATTCACTCAGTGCAGAGCAGTAAGGGCACACGTGGCAGTTTTTCATCTCCCAGGGAGCCAGTTTCTTGACATGAAACTCAGTGAAAGATTGAGGCCTTTGGCTGTTTAAATCAAATTCATGTTATATTATAGTACAGAATCTTAATGAAGAAAACCACAGGAAATCTAGCTGCTCTAGGGCTTCAATTGTCAGTCATCCCTTCTTGCTCATGTTAACTAGGAGAACCAAAGTAGTCAAAATATGTTATGATTAAAAGGGGAGATGTCACAGCTTTGCAGAATATTTCATATTACTATATATCATAAAAGTTAGTCTTTGAAACTAGACAAATTTCATGATTGTTATTACACAGAGTTAGATAAAGATGGGGAAACAGAAAGCATCAGTTTAATTTTGTACTCAAAAATGCTTTGGATAAAGACAGAAAAAACCAAGGAGACTAGCATTACAAAAATTTTGTGCAGTTCTCTTTAAAGCAAGTAACTCTGTAGCCAAGGGAAAATGAATAATTGCATAGAAATACACACAGACTAGAAATACATTGACTGAATACTTTCACATTTTGTTTCAATTCCATTGCGTGACACATTTAATGTATATTTAAGAAACTATTTTGAAGAAAGATCTGGATGGTTTTGTGTCTGTTTATGAAGCATGAAATAGTGAAAGTGATGTTTCTTCCTACATATTTACACCAGAAATTCAGCTTATATGTACACTGTAAGACTTGATGGGTAGCTGAAGAACTAGTAGGGTTTTGTCATTAGGGAATATAGGTGATTTTAAAAAAAAACCCCTATCTTAGGTTAAAAATCCAGTAGTCTAGCTATGGTATCTGATTAAATTCATAGAATCATAGAATAGTTTGAGCTGGAAGAGACTTTAAAGATCATCTAAGTCCAACCACCTTGCTGTGGGCAGGGACACCTCCCACCAGACCAGGCTGCCCAAGGCCCCATCCAACCAGGCCTTAAACACTTCCAGGGTGGAGGCATCCATGACTTCTCTGGGCAACCTGTTCCAATACCTCAGCACTCTCAAGGTGGAAAAGTCCTTCCTTTAATCTAAATGTAGCCCCCTGCAGTTTAAAGCCATTAAGTCTCATCCTAGCAGTTTTGCTCTGAATTATTCTGAAAATAATGCTCTTCATTGCATTTTCAGAAAAACTTCATAGGCTTTTATGAAATCCTAGACAGTTGAAAATTGCAAAGTCTTTTTTAAAGGTTTAAAAACTGGTATTTCCCTGAAGGTATTGAACTTTTGTGGGTCCTTCAGGAGAGGTGTTCTCATGAAAGATACGGCGTACACTTTTCTTATTGGTCAGAACCAGGTCAGTGAAAAATGTTACTTGCACGTACCGAAAAACCCCTCAGCAGGCATCTGCGATCTCCCAGAAGCCTCATGGCCAAACAAGGAAAAGACAGAATTGGCATTCCCAGTGGTTTCTATTGTTAAAATAGAGACAGGAAAAATGGTTTGGATTTTTAAGCACTGTAAGTTTTTCTTGTGCATTCTAAAGAAAATTATTAAACCACCAAAATGTTTTTTCCCCTTTATAAGCTTCTATGATGAACTGAAAGTGTGATTTGATAGAACAAATAAATTGCTCATTACAAAGAGTCTAAGTTGAAAAGTATTTGTATTTAAAATTGAAAACACAACCTTTTTTTATACACTTAGCAGTTTGCTTAAAGATAGAGAGGAAGAGGGATTTGTACCATGCAGAGTGAATGTTCATTATAAATGCCTGAAAGTAACCTGAGTCAACAGGGTCACTCTTAAACACAACTTTAAAAGCTTGCAGATGTGGAGTTTCATTTTTGAAGTACATCAGTGAACTGTATTTAATGTGTCTGCAAAACAAAGCAGTGAAGGCTTCTGTATATAAAAAAACCCCACCAAAACAAGGGTTTAAATACTTGTGTTCTGTAAAAGTGTATTGTTCTGCAGTCTTGGTTTGGGAAATGACATTGCTCCCGGCACCATCAGCAGTGATGCAGTCAAGCAGTTTGCAGAAACTGCTGGTTTTAGGAAATTTTATCTATGAGTGTGTCATATGGCAATAGGGGGCCAGGATCATTCCCAGATGCTTTGCGGAATATTTGAAGCCAGAAAGCTTTACTAACAGTACTTGCTGTATGTACTCAGGGATCTACAGAAACAAATTAGGCAGGTTTTTCTCTGTCCTTTTAGATTCGCTGTTTGCTGAAGTAGCTGTTGTTTCAGCCTACTGAATTTATTTCCTTTAGCAGAGGACAGCAGATCATTGATGCTTTCCACTCAGAACTTCGAGAAATAATGTGCATAGTTTCCTTGTTTTGGCTCTGTCTCGTGCATTCCTGGAAGGCCATGCAAGGGAGAAATAATTCAAGAGAGCAAAGAACATAAAGGACTCTCTTCCCCCACCCTCCACCCCCTTTTCTTTTATGCAGAAACTCCCATATTTGTTTCAAAGGCAAAGACATCTTTATGTGAAAGACCATTGCTGATGCAGCACTGAGCAAGGCAGTGGCAGTTTCCTGCCTGTGAGGCAGGGTGTGGCATTAACTCTTGGCAGTCTAGAGTCTCAGTTGTCTGACTTTCCAGCTGTTTGGCTGCTCTGTGTGTTGTGAGAAAGGCATTACAAGAAGGTTTGTCCCTCTGCAGAAAAGTGTTGAGTCTTTATTTGTTCATATTGTTTAAGACTTTTGGAAATCGTCAGCTGTATTTGAAGTATCCACAGAACACTCTGAATTTAATTTATGGAAGGTCTGGGGTGGCTTCTGCATTCAGAATTCTTCACTAACTAACAACAACAAGCAGAAGTGGAGTCTAACTTTGGAAGCTGCTTTTACCTTAAGGGTGTAATTAAATAGGTGACATGTGTGTGCTGGTTATCTAGGATTTTCCTGTTTCACCTCCATTCTGCTTCAATGCAGTAGTGTCAGATTTCATCTTCCTATAGAAACTTGGTTTGTGAATTTCGCTACGTGTAACTTCAATATCATGTGCAGTTCAAGCGAGGGGCTGATGGGTGGCAGCACTCAAATGAGCAGCCCAAGCACTGTGGCTGGGTAGAGTTGGGAAAGCCTTAGCCACAGTGCTTGAGTTTATAATAACTTATAACGACTCTGTTGTGTTATGCTAATGAGGAAGCTGGCTGTTGGAGGCGGTAAATGCACCCTGACAACATGGTTGTGTGGTTGGGTTGTGACCAATGAATACTTGTTACTAGGGCAGCAGAATCAACCAATCAATGTTTGGTGAGCTTGGGGTATAAAGAGCTAGTCAACCTGGAATAAAGCGGCTTCATCTCGGATCATATTGATCATTGTATGTCGTCCATTTTCTCCCGTCGCTACATGTGGCACCCGAACAGGGACCCTCAGACTGAGTTTGAAGACTGCCAGAGATTGGATTGAGGGAACTGAAAAGCTGACTGGAGGTGGGTGTTGTCCCTGGTGCTTGTGAAAAACTTCTTCATATAGTTGCAGCTTAAAGGCTTTGATGGGAAACTCACTCATGGCCAGGTGAGTGGTCAGGGAGGAGATGAGGCCCATGCATTCATCCAGAAGTGAGACTCGGATTGATGCTGCGGTGAAGCTCCTCTAAAATGTACTCTCTGAGAGAGGAATTGTTTATGAAAAAACTGTGTTGCAGTCTATGATAAGATGGGCTAATCGAAGCAGCATTATTCTGATTACCGCTGCTCTACTTGAAAGAGAGACTTGGGAAAAAACGGGACAAAAGTTGTTTGATGAATGTATCTTCGGAAATAAGAGTCTTTGGCAATGTCTCACCCTCTGGCGACTAAAGAAACTTTATGTGAAGTGAAAATGGAGAGAGAGGCTTACACCGCTATGAGTGAGAATCAGGATAATACTGACCCACTTGAGGAGTGTGAAGAGGCTCCGGATAAAGATGAGAGGGAATATCCCCCTCTCCAAAGGAACCCCTCGGCTGTATCACTGGATGATTCTTTCAGTGAAGATTCCGAGCACTCAACACCACCTGAGCATTCCACGTTTAGACAAGATTTTGAAAAGATGATGGCAAAATTGGAAGAAATTAGTATTCATCAGGAGAAAGGAAGTTGCCCGC
>WAAB01000428.1:0-12148 GCA_013389865.1 Piaya cayana
TGCCCTGGGGGTGCCCTGGGGGTTCCCATAGCCCCATTACAGCTCTGGCTCGGGCAGAGCCGTGGCCCTTTGCACGGCGTCACGTGGGCCGGTGGCACAAGCCCTCCGCTTTCCATTTTTAGAATCGCTGGATCAGGGGAAAAAAATGTATTTTGGGAGTTTCATTTGCTTCAGCCTCAGAGTCCATTATCTTTCCCCCCTTCCTTATTTGAAACGGGCCAAAGCCTCTTGTGTCCCAGCCCAGCTCTCGGGGACAAACAGCACCCAAGCAGCTCCCTGTTATCCCTTCTCCCTGTGTCGGCTGGTCCTGGGTCTCCCCGGCAGTGCGACAGGTCCCCGCGGTGGCAGCAATGCTGGGGGCAGCCAGGAGAAGCTCTGGTCCCGCCTGTACACCCAGACACCCTGTGGGACCCTCCTCTCCCTCCCTGCCCTGTGTTAGGGGTTGTTTTTTCCAGGAAGAGGCTGCAGCGGAGCCTGGTACGAAGCCCCGTGGCCACTGGAGCCTGGACCTCCTCCTTGGTGCCCGGGGATGTGCGGTGCCACCAGGCCAGGCTGGCACAGGGGTGTCACACAGAGCTCTCCACATCACCGGGGACACCAGTGGGAGCCACGTTCCCTCTGGGCACGGGGCTTGGGGGGCACCACACGACTCGGGGGGGGGGCACCATGCAAGCCCCGGGCTGGGCAGAGCGGTCACCCCCCGTGAGCTCGAGGGATGCTCGGGGGCCACCAGGGTCCTCGGCTCAGGGAGGTGCCGCCTGTGCTGGGCATCCCGGTGCCACGGGGAGCGGCTCGTGGGCTCCGGAGCGGCTCCATGCCACCATCTAGGGGCAAAGCGTGTCCCCGTGGCCCAGCTGAGGACACCGAGGTCTTGGCTGGGGGGTCAGCACTGCAGGCTGGGCTCCCCACAACACCCAATCTGTCACGCTCTCCTTCCAGATTCCTCCTCGTCTTCAGCTGCCTGGTGCTCTCCGTCTTCTCCACCATCCAGGAGCACCAGAAACTGGCCAACGAGTGCCTCTTCATCCTGGTAAGAGGGGAGCGGGGCTGGCGCTCGGGGTCCCCACCTTATGCCCTAAGGAAAATCAGACAGGATCGCAGACAAAACTCCTCCATCCCTTGCCCAAGCCCAGATTTCACTCTCAGTCCCTGGTGTTAACAGGGTCTCCACCCCATGGGGAGAAGCTGCTGGGTGGCCTCGCTGCCGTGAGTGTCCCCACGGCTCGGGGTGACCCGTCACCGTAGCCAGACCTCCGCGGTGCCAGGAGACACGAACCGCTGGAAAAAAAGGCAGGGCAGGAGGGGCTAAAAAAGGCAACTTTCCCCCAAACTGTCAGAAAGGGCTGACACCGGAGTTCTCCCGAGTGACGGAGACTAAATCGGGAAGGTCCTTGTGACTTTCCCACGAGTAAGCAGAACGGGGGCCGTGTTTGGGTGAGAGGTAGGACAATGCTGACGGCGGAGGAAAAGGACCCGGCTCCGAGCGAGCTTGGCACAGGTAGCAGAGCCGGGCGGCTCGCGCAGGCTCGACGGCCGCAGCTCCCGTCTCGCTGCCCCGATTCCCCTGGGAAGGCCCTGGAAGGGCTGGTGGCCTTGGAGGGGACAACGTGCACCCTCCTCATTGCGTTTGGTCTCCGCTCTAAGCCACGAATCGAGCTCCGCGCCTTCGCTCTTCCCACCTCACCCTCCTGTCCCTTCTCTCTTTCCACCTCACCCTCCTGTCCCTTCTCTCTTCTCACCTCACCCTCCTGTCCCTTCTCTCTTTCCTCCCGGTAGGAGTTTGTGATGATCGTGGTGTTCGGCATGGAGTACATCGTCCGCGTCTGGGCTGCCGGCTGCTGCTGCCGCTACCGGGGCTGGCGGGGACGCCTCCGCTTCGCCAGGAAACCCTTCTGCGTGATCGGTACCGCGGGGGCCACCGGGGGAACCTGCCGAGCCACCCGCGCCACGGCGGTTGGAGATGAAGCCCCCGCCCCTGAATCGTGTTGTTCCCCCAGATTTCATCGTCTTCGTGGCCTCGGTGGCCGTCATTGCCGCCGGCACCCAGGGCAACATCTTCGCCACCTCGGCGCTGCGCAGCATGCGGTTCCTGCAGATCCTGCGCATGGTGCGCATGGACCGGCGAGGAGGCACCTGGAAGCTGCTGGGCTCCGTCGTCTACGCCCACAGCAAGGTGAGGCTGCGGGGTCAGAGGATCGTAGAATCGCGGAATCACCAGGTTGGAGGAGACCCAATGGATCATGGAGTCCAACCATTCCCATCAATCACTAACCCATGTCCCTCAGCACCTTGTCCACCTTAAACCCTCCAGGGAAGGGGACTCAACCCCCTCCCTGATCAGCCTGTTCCACTGCCCAATGACCCTTTCCATGAAAAATTTTTCCTAATGTCCATCCTGCCCCTCCCCTGGTGGAGCTTGAGGCCATTCCCTCTCGTCCTGTCCCCTGGGAGAAGAGCCCAGCTCCCTTCTCTCCACAACCTCCTCTCAGGGAGTTATAGAGAGCACAAACTCCCCTAGACCCCTCCCCGAGCCCCTCTCACCCGCTGTCCTGGCAGGAGCTCATCACCGCCTGGTACATCGGCTTCTTGGTGCTCATCTTCTCCTCCTTCCTCGTCTACCTGGCCGAGAAGGACGCCAACGCCCAGTTTGCCACCTACGCCGACTCTCTCTGGTGGGGCACGGTAAGCTCGGCCGCCGCGGCCCCCCGGCCCCGGGAGGGGACGAGGAGGGTGGGATGGGGCCAGAGGCGGGGGAGCTCCCTCCAGGCCCCCTCCTGCTGTGCCCCCGCGCAGGTGACCCTCACCACCATCGGCTACGGGGACAAGACGCCGCAGACGTGGCTGGGACGCATGCTGGCGGCCGGCTTCGCCCTGCTCGGCATCTCCTTCTTTGCGCTGCCAGCGGTGAGTAGGGCTGGGGAGAGGGTCTTCGTCTCTCCTGGCTGGTGGTGGCGTGGCCGGCGCCCGCAGACCCCATCCCCTCCCGTCCCCAGGGCATCCTGGGCTCTGGCTTCGCCCTCAAAGTGCAGGAGCAGCATCGGCAGAAGCATTTTGAGAAGAGACGGACTCCAGCAGCAAATCTGATCCAGGTAGCCTGTCCCTGCTCTGTCCCCAACCAGGGATCCTCTCCTGTCTCTGGTCCTGCTCTGTCCCATCCTAGCGATGCTCTCCTGTCCCTCCATCTGCTCTGTCCCCTCCCAGGGATGCTCTCCTGTCCCTCTATCTGCTCTGTCCCCTCCCAGGGATGCTCTCCTGTCCCTCTATCTCCTCTGTCCCCTCCTAGGGATGCTCTCCTGTCCCTCTATCTGCTCTGTCCCCTCCCAGGGATGCTCTCCTGTCACTGTCCCTGCTCTGTCCCCTCCCAGGGATGCTCTCCTGTCCCGCTACCTGCTCTGTCCCCTCCTAAGGATGCTCTCCTGTCCCTCTATCTGCTCTGTCCCCTCCCAGGGATGCTCTCCTGTCCCTCCATCTCCTCTGTCCCCTCCCAGGGATGCTCTCCTGTCCCTTTATCTGCTCTGTCCCCTCCTAGGGATGCTCTCCTGTCCCTCTATCTGCTCTGTCCCCTCCCAGGGATGCTCTCCTGTCACTGTCCCTGCTCTGTCCCCTCCCAGGGATGCTCTCCTGTCCCGCTACCTGCTCTGTCCCCTCCTAAGGATGCTCTCCTGTCCCTCTATCTGCTCTGTCCCCTCCCAGGGATGCTCTCCTGTCCCTCCATCTCCTCTGTCCCCTCCCAGGGATGCTCTCCTGTCCCTTTATCTGCTCTGTCCCCTCCCAGGGATGCTCTCCTGTCCCTCTATCTGCTCTGTCCCCTCCAGGGATGCTCTCCTGTCCCTGCCTGCTGCAGGCAGGACCCAAAGGCATCACTCCCCACTCTGTCACCAGCCCCTTTGGGACAGACCCTGCCCGTGGTGGCCTAGGTGGCTGGAGGAGCTGATGCGGGTGGGGGTCTCCCTGCTGACCCCGATGCCCACGGGCTCTCTCTCTCCTCCAGGCTGCCTGGCGCCTCTACTCAACCGACGCCAGCCGGACGTACCTGACGGCCACATGGTCCTACTATGACAGCCTCCTGCCCTCGCTCAGGTAGGCAGGGTTGGGGGGGTGAGGGCTGGGGGGCTCCCGGGGGTCCCCGTGAGGTCCCAGGATGAGGAGCAGCCCCCGCCACGAGGGGCCAAGGTGGAAGCCGAGCAGCACGGACGCTGCAGCCCCAGCACAGGATCTGCTGAACCATCCAGCACCCACCTCCATCCTCATCATCCCGCCAGCCCCCAGCACCCATCCCTCCATAGACACCATCCATCCATCCACAGCCTTCCTCCCACTCACCACGAGGAGCAGGATGGTCCTGCTGGCTGCAGGGACCTCGTGGCGGGGTCGGTGGTGCCACCGCTGGCCCGGAGCTGGCTCTGAGCGTGGTGGCCGAGCAGACGGAGCTGGGGAGTCCAGCAGGGAGCCCCACGCCCCATCCCTGCCGCGCTCTCCGTCGCCCCTGGGATGCTCGATGATCCAAGACTCTCCGAAGCTTTTCCAGACACCCTGTGTGATCCCATCGCCCCGAGCACAACAGGGTCTGCTCCGTGCCCGAGCCCCGCGGTCCTCCCCACCCCAGCTCCAAGCGTGTGTTCCATGATGAATCCACTCTTGCCTTTCACTCTTTATTTTCCCAAGGACAGAGCTCTTAGCATCCACAGCAGCGAGACCCACTGCTCCCTGACCGAGGAGATCCAGCTCCCCAATTGTCTCCACCAAGCGTGGGCATCGCGGGGCTCCTCCAGCTCTTCCCAGAGCCGCTTCTCCTGAAGTGGGGAGATGCGATAGGGCCAGATCCCTGCTGGCTCTGAGCTCTCCCAGCATTTCCAGACCCCCCCCAGATGAGCAGGTGGCAGGTCCCCCTGTCCCATCCCTCGCAGCTCAGGTCCAACCTCCCTGCTGGTGTCCAGCCCCTGTGGGGCCCTTTCCCATCACCCGTCTCCCCAGCACCGTCTCCCCCAGGTCCCTCAACCCTCCAGCAGAGCCGGTTGGAGCTGCTAAGAAACTGTTTTTTGAAGGAAAGTGCTGGGTTTTTACTTCTTGTTTTGCTTTGGTTCACACAGAGGACCTTGGTCTCCTCAGCCTTGGTTTGTTGGTCTCGTTTGCATTGGAAAGTTTAATTTCTCCGTCTTTTTATCCAACCCCCAACCTCAGAGAGATGCTCCTAATCTTTGAGCATTTGCACCGAGCCCGCAACGGAGGATTTAGGAATTCAGAGGTGAAAAAATTTCCCGATGGAGCCCCACCGCCTTACCACCCCTTCACCCCTGGCCTGAAAAGCATCAGCCCTGCTGCTTGTCCAGGGGAAAGGTAGGAGGGGGCAGACCCCAGCCCCGTGTTCTCCCTCCTCTCTGCCCTCTCTTCTCTGCTCGTCTCTCTCTCCGTCTGTGATGCCACCGTGGTCACCGCAGCCCCTCGCCCAGCACCCACCCTGCTCTGCCCCTCCTGCTCCCAGCTCCCAGCTCCAGACATCTGGTCCCCACAGAGGGACTCTGAGTGTTGACCCATCACGAAGCTTCTTGCACTGTTGAGTTCCGCCTCGCTGCCCTTTCTGAGGTGGCCACAGCCCCAAGAACTTGCACGGGGTGAGCGAGTGTGGCTGGAAACCACCCTGCAAAGGCAGCTCTGCAAGCCTGGTGGGGCTGGAGGTGAGTGGCCCTGCAGCGGAGTTGGACGAGGAGCAAAACCCAGTTTCTACAGCCTGAGACGGGCTTCTGGTGCCCACAGCAGTGGGAGCAGCGATGCCGAGCTGGCCCTGTGCCCACAAGAAGAGACAAGGGGGTTCAGGGCCACCGTGCTGCTCGTGGTGGCCGATCTGCGCTGTGTCCCCGTGTCCCCTCTGGCTGAAGAACATCCTGGAGACCCCGATGTGCTGGCACGGCTGCTGGTCTGTGGGGCACCAGCATGACCCCTGTGCTAGGGTTAGGTGGGGAGAGGCATCGTGCCTCAGTTTCCCCTGTGATGCGGGTGACAGGGCTGGAGACCGAATGGTCCTGCCCCCATCCCAGCCAGCCCCGAGGTGAGTATGGACCTGGGGGGCTCCAACCTCCAGCAGCACCTCCTGCGCTCACCTGATCGCCTGGAAACCAGCCGGGGGCTGACGGGATGGGCCGCAGCCCCCCCAGCCCTCCCACCCGGGGGTCCGAGCCCCCCCAATCTCCTCCACGAGCATCACCTCTCATAACATCTCATCTTCTCTCTCTCCTCCCCTCTCCCGCTCACCCTCCTCCTCCTCCTCNCCTCTTCCCCCTCCTCCCCCTCCATCCCCCCTGCCGCCCCCCAAACCTTCTGTGCCCCCCACTCCCCCCCCCCAAGCTGGAAGGAGGAGGATGTGCAGCCCCACAAGTGCTTACGCCTCAGGTAACGTTTTCCCCTGAGCTGCTGCTTGCCGCCCACCCCCTCCCCATCGTCTCAGGGCTGGGGGTCCCAGAGCCCCTCAGGGTCACCAGGTCCCTTTTGTGCAGAGCTCCACGGCCGAGAAACCCGCCTTCACTCTGCGGGGCAGGCGTTAAAGAGTTTATGCAGGACCTACGCAAACAACTTTTGCTCGTGCTTCTCGCCTCCGCAGCACCGGGGAGGGTCTGCGGTGGGTCCAGAGCATCGGGAGATGCTCGCAGCGGGCAGAGACCCTGCACCCATGCCCCAGGGCACGGAGATGCTGGGGGGGGTCAGTGACACCCAGTCCTGGGTGCTTCACCCCATCCTCACCAGCTGCTAATTGTGGTTTTCTCCTGTGTCTCTGCCTGCGCCCCCAGCCCGGTGCTTAGTGGTAAGAGGAGGCTCTTGCGGACATGGGGCACGTGGAGATGGAGGTACAAGCGTCCCGGCTGCCTGCGCGGGGCGGCCGCATGGTGCTCAGGGACCGGGCTGGCTGCAGGGCACAGGGGGTCAGCGGGGGCGAGGAAGAGCGGGGTAGAGGCCGAAGGGTCTTCATTCTGCTGGGGAGAGTGGTCTGTGCATGGCTTGGGCTGAGCTGGCTGTCCCACCGGCTCCTGCCTCAGTGTCCCTCTCTGTGCAGCACGGATGAGCCCCATCCCTCGGCGGTGCCGGGTGTGCCAAGTCCACCAACCGCTAATTAGATGCTTGGATAAGCCTTTTCCCATCTCTGCTGGCAGCCTGGTACCCTCCTGGGCACAGACCTGCCTGCCCGGGACCAGCTCGCATGAGGAGTTTGTGTAGGTCCTACCACCTGCCTGCCCCCCTGCCTCATCCTGCTCTGCCCCACGACACCCAGGAGGCTCCCCAAGCTCTCAGAGTTCACAGAACTCATCATGTGGGGTTTGCTCCGTGTCCTCCGCTCCTTCAGCTTCCTCCTCCACTCGCGGGCCTGTGCATGCGCTTGACCTCTGGCATGTCCCAAGGTGCGTGCGTGTGGTCCCGCGTCGTGCACGAGGCAGCACCAGGTTGTTTTTTGGGGTTGGTTTTTTTTTTTGTGTAGGTCCTACATAAATGATGCTGGTTGTTCCTCCCCTCCAAAGCCAGCGGAGCAGCTGCTTTGAGGAGCGGTGCTCGGGTTAGGGCAGGAGGGGACAGAGTGGGATAGAATCATAGAATCACCAGGTTGGAAGAGACCAAATGGATCATTGAGTCCAACCATTCCTATCAAATGGATTAGGTGATGCAGCCTGGAGGAGGAGGATGAAGGGGGTAGATGCCCCTGGAACCCCTGTGCCAGCGAGGCAGGGCCGGCTGCTCCACCAGCAGCTTTTCTGTGTGTCCTCCCACCGCTCTACCTGTCTCTCAGCTCTCCCTGTCCATCTGTCTCCTCCTTTCTCTGTTCTTGAGGGGAAAAATAATGGATGTTCAAAAGGAATAACCCCAGAGCTGGTGCCGCATGGGCATGCGGAGCTGCCTGCTCCTGCACACGAGGCTCTGTGAGCTCAGCACCACCAGCCCCATCCTCCTCCCCAAGCAGGGTGGGCACCACGTGCACCCCCAGCAGGGATCAGTGTCCCCCTATCCAGGTCCCCTCGGCGTCCCCCCTCGCCTCTGACGCTGCCCTCCCCGCTCTCCCGTGCAGCAGCAAGATGGGAATCAAGGATCGCATCCGCCTGAGCAACCTGCAGCGACAGAGCAGCCGGGGCAGGCAGCACCTGCCCCCCACCCTGCACCGCTCTCCCAGCCCCGAGGACAGCCCCGACGCCTCCAGCCCCACCAAGGTGCAGAAGAGCTGGAGCTTCAACGACCGGACACGCTTCCGCGCGTCCCTGAGGCTGAAGCCGCGGACCTCGGTCGAGGGTAGGTCCTATCCCATCCTGGGGGGGGGCTAGGCTGGTGGTTTTGGGGGGCTGCAGGTGGTTTTGGGGGTGCAGCCCTCGGTCTCTGCCACCCAACCCGCTCCTGGCCCTGCAGCCGACTGCCCGGCAGAGGACAGCGGCGAGGAGCAGAGCTCCAACTGTGACCTGACATTCGAGGACATCATGCCAGCGGTCAAGACCCTCATCCGAGCGGTCAGGTGAGATTGTCCCCTCCCGTGTCCCCCCCAGCTGACATGATCCCACTCCCCATCTCCTCTGCAGCCCTCAGGGATGAGCCAGAGATGCCCCGTCCAGCCCATGGTGGTGACCGAGCAAGGAGCGGGGGGGCTCCTGGCTCAGCTCCCACTTGGGGACAGCGATGGGGACCTCAGTGCTTTGCGTGCACCCTCCCCCTTGCACCCCATTCCCCATCCTGGACCCCCCCAAGGTGTCCAGCCCAGCAACCAACCCAGGTGTCCCTTCAGGATCCTGAAGTTCCTGGTGGCCAAGAGGAAGTTCAAGGAGACCTTACGTCCCTACGACGTCAAGGATGTCATCGAGCAGTACTCGGCCGGCCACCTGGACATGCTGGGCAGGATCAAGAGCCTGCAGACGCGGTGAGAGCTGCCCCTGGGGTGCTGGGGGAGGTCTGGGGTCCCCTGGGGTCTCCCAGCACGACCCACACCCACTGGGAGTGGTGCTGACCCATCGCGATGAGCGGGAGCCCGTCCCTGCTGGTCCCACATTCCCTCTGGAGCGATGGGATTGAGGGACCACGTCCTCTCCCTCCCTGCCGGCCACCAGCGTGGACCAGATCATGGGCAGGGGAGCCCTCGCCGCGGAGAAGAAGACCCGGGAGAAGGGGGAGAAGCCAGCGCTGGAGACGGAGCTGGTGGACGAGCTCAGCATGATGGGTCGAGTGGTCAAGGTGGAGCGGCAGGTGAGGAGCCATCGCGGAGCACGTCCCTGTCCCTTCACTGTGAGACCCCCCGCGTCCCCTCCTGCAGGGAGGGTCCGGCTGAGCCCCGCTCGCCCCGCAGGTTCAATCCATCGAGCACAAGCTGGACCTGCTGCTCGGCCTCTACTCCCAGTGCCTCCGCAAGGGCTCCGTCAACTCCTTCAGCCTGGCCGCCGTGCAGCTGCCCCGCGGCGAGCCCGACATCACCTCCGACTACCACAGCCCCGTGGACCACGAGGACATCTCGGTCTCCGCCCAGACCCTCAACATCTCCAGGTCGGCCAGCGCCAACATCGACTGAGCCGGGAGGACGGACCCCGGTGGGACGGGGGGTGCTGCCACGTGGGAGCCGCGTTGGCGTCACGCGTCCCTCGCCGTATTACTTGAACCGAGCCTTGTTGGCGAGGGCGCGGATGCAACGAGGTCCCCGCTCTGGGGACGAGGTGGCACCGTGGTGTGCCCAGACCGCACTCCTGGGGCGAAACCCCCCAGCTCCTGGGTCGAAACCTCCCAGCTCCTGGGGCTTTGAGTGCTCCTTAGCCATCCAGGGACCCCCCCAGCCCCTTGGCACGTGTCGTGCCCTGAGCCAGGGCCACCGCCACCTATGCAAGGCTCCTCTCCCTCCCGCTGCCAGCGCGGAGCAGGGATTTTGGGNGATAGGAGATATATATATATATTTATATACATTTATGCAATAATGTCTAAATATGCAACACCCCCGGGAAGAGCGACCCAGGGGGACGTAGGCAATAAGCAAATTCCCCCACCAGCACACCCAGCTGGATCCTGCTGCCTGGGGGGGACCCTCCTGGGTGCCCTGGGAGCTCAAAGCTCTGCTGGGGGGGTCCCTGGGGCTGGGCAAGGGGCTGCGGAGGCGGGGGGGGGGATGCAGGCACAGGCGACGGTGCCAGCGGCCCCCAAGGAGCATCCTCCCCTCTTGCATCCCAGCTCCTGCTCTCGCTTAGAGGATTCCTTCCCTGCCAGGCCCTGTGGTGCTCGGTTTGTCCTTTCCCGCGTCCCCATCCTCTCCACGGCCTGGGGGGCACGGGCTGGGTTTGGGGGGTGACTGGTGGGGAGGATAGAGAGGGGCTGTGCTCCCTTGCGTGCCGCTTGCGGCAGAGCCACGGCAGCTCCCGTGCTGCCCCCACTGCCCTTCGCTGCCTCCACACCAGCCCTGGGGCCGATTCCTGCAGCGCTGGCAGCGATCGTGCTCATGCCAAAGTTTGCCAGGCTGGGGCTGGCACCTGCCGGAGATTCCAGGGGGTCGCGGTGCTCCGTGGGGCTCGGCGGGGATTCCCGTGGTGCCAGGATCTGACCCGGGCTGGTGGAGACCCACCGAGCCCCTCGCTGGGCTTCGAAATGTGGGTTTTGCACCCCCCCTTCCCCGACCCCCCCGTGCCCTGTGCCGACCCAGCTCACTTTTCTTGCCTCGTTAGTGCATGTGGCCAGCGCGGGCCGTGCCAGAGCTGCTTGTAGGCTCCCCACAGCCCCTTCTCCTTGCCCCCAGGGTGCCCATCCCCTCCGCTGGGCAGCGGTGGCACAAGGGGACGGCCGGGGGCCGTGGGTCGGTGGGTCTGGGGGGTGCCCGGCTGCAGGGCGAGGGCGCATGCGAGAGCTTTGCCCGCAGGTACGAACCCGTAGGAGCCTCCCCGGGGCTGGCTGGTCCCCGCAGGCCTCCCCAGCCAGCGGTAGTTACCTCACTTGATTAACTTATTAACTTATTATGTTTCATTAAAATTTGGAGTAGAGGCTGCCTGCCTGCCGCTGTCTGTCTCCCGGCTCTCCCGAGAGGTGGCACTCCAGCCCTGCCGCCCGGGACACAAGCGTCCGGCCACTGGATCCAGGCGTCCGGCCAGTGGATCCAAGTGTCCAGCCAGTGGATCGNAGCCCCGCTCGCCCCGCAGGTTCAATCCATCGAGCACAAGCTGGACCTGCTGCTCGGCCTCTACTCCCAGTGCCTCCGCAAGGGCTCCGTCAACTCCTTCAGCCTGGCCGCCGTGCAGCTGCCCCGCGGCGAGCCCGACATCACCTCCGACTACCACAGCCCCGTGGACCACGAGGACATCTCGGTCTCCGCCCAGACCCTCAACATCTCCAGGTCGGCCAGCGCCAACATCGACTGAGCCGGGAGGACGGACCCCGGTGGGACGGGGGATGCTGCCACGTGGGAGCCGCGTTGGCGTCACGCGTCCCTCGCCGTATTACTTGAACCGAGCCTTGTTGGCGAGGGCGCGGATGCAACGAGGTCCCCGCTCTGGGGACGAAGTGGCACCGTGGTGCGCCCAGACCGCACTCCTGGGGCGAAACCCCCCAGCTCCTGGGTCGAAACCCCCCAGCTTCTGGGGCTTTGAGTGCTCCTTAGCCATCCAGGGACCCCCCCAGCCCCTTGGCACGTGTCGTGCCCTGAGCCAGGGCCACCGCCACCTATGCAAGGCTCCTCTCCCTCCCGCTGCCAGCGCGGAGCAGGGACTTTGGGGCATCCCCCAGCACGGTTTTCCCTGCACCGCTTGGGCTCAGGGTGGCAGCGAGGACCCCCCCGGGTAGGGGAGCGGGAGGGGAGGGGGTCCTGTGCCCCCTCACTCTCCTCTGCTTGTGTTTTTTTCCCTGCTCGCAGGGCTGCAGCTGCACCTCTAGAAGCACAGCAGAGCCTTTGCCTGCCCGTGCATGCTCCCAGGGCGATATATATATAGGAGATATAGATATATTTATATATATTTATGCAATAATGTCTAAATATGCAACACCCCCGGGAAGAGCGACCCGGGGGGGACGTAGGCAATAAGCAAATTCCCCCACCAGCACACCCGGCTGGATCCTGCTGCCTGGGGGGGACCCTCCTGGGTGCCCTGGGAGCTCAAAGCTCTGCTGGGGGGGTCCCTGGGGCTGGGCAAGGGGCTGCGGAGGCGGGGGGGGGGATGCAGGCACA
>WAAB01000432.1:7209-28756 GCA_013389865.1 Piaya cayana
GCCAGCCAACCAGTTTTCCACCCAGGAGAGTGTGCACCTGTCCAGGCCAGAGGCTGACAGTTTCTGTAGCAGAATGCTGTGAGAAACTGTGTCAAAGGCTTTGCTGAAGTCCAGGAAGACCACGTCCACAGCCTTTCCCTCATCCAGTAGACGTGTCACTGTGTCATAGAAGGCGATCAGGTTGGTTTGGCAGGATCTGCCTTTTGTAAACCCATCCTTCAGGACTCCTGTTGTTAAAAGAAGCTGGCTATTCTTCCTGCTAACGCTAAGCCAAAACCATTTATGCGGAGCAATCCTGGTGGTTAATGAATTCAGAAGCAGTGGTGGAATCCAGCAGAACATCCCTCCCTCCACCACCTCAGAGGGTGGGAGTCTCCCCAGAGCCCAGGCAATTTCTTCCATGGAGTGTTAATGGCTCCATTTCAGAAAGAGTAGGTACACCTTTAACAGAAAAACAGCACGCCTTTGTTTTGTAGACAGGATTTTTATTTTCTTTATATCCAGGCTTCTCATTGACATTTGAAAGTAAAATTTTTCATTTACAAATAGGTTAGTGTAAATTAAAGATAATTTTGGACAAAAAAACCCAAAAAGGCAGATTGCATGTAACAAAAAAGAAACACATGTGTTAAGACGGCCTTCTTGGAACAGATGGTGGAGGTCGCCTAGGAAAAAAGACAAAAAAAATTCCAAAATTCATGGGGAGGGGGAAGAAAACATTGAAAACAAAAGGTCAAGATACAATAAAATGACTTATGCACAAAATTATCTAAATAAAATGGGTTAATAAAAAAAAAGGCACAGAGCATACACATTAAAGAAAAGAGCAAGATTAGAGTCAGCTGGCTATCAGCACAGTCTGGCTTTCATCCTCACCACTTCCCATATGACTTGCTGGTGCCAGAGAACTAGGACAATCACATCACAGGCATGGAGGTCGCTGGTCATAGGCCTTCTAATTTTCTTGCAGCAAATAATATTCTCTGGAGGATCTTATCCCCAGCCAAGCTTAAAATTGGCACCATTATCTGCTTCAAACACTGTTCTTGGAGCAGATTTTTTGAAGTGAGGTTCTTATGAAACTGGGAATGATCAAACAAGACGGGGTATCTGGAGAGGACATTGCTGGGAAAGATTAACAATGTGGGTGACGGCAGTGCAATGAATCTACTGCCAACCCCAGTAGCTGATGGCCCATTTAGAGAAGAGTGGAGTCTCCTGTTATGCAGCACAGAGAACTGCAGTGCTGCTTACCAACATATGAACCAACTCCTGCAGGGGTACATGACATACTCCAGCCAGGTGGGACACGTGTGGCACTGCTGTTCACAGAGGGGAGTGCACAGACTGCCTCAGGCATAGCCACTAAAGGCTATTAAAAAAAATATATCTCCAAACGTTACAGCCAACAAGTGATGACAGTGGGGACTTGCTCCTCCTTTTGCTCCTCCTCTTTCCCAAAGCCTGTCTAAGGACTAGTGTAGTGACTGTTATGCTTAGTAAGGAACATCCTCTCCTGTAGGCAGCTGTCGTGCCATGCACACCATCTCCTCCAAGCACCAATTCCAGCCACTTGGCTCATACTGATCTGAAGGAGGAATTGGGTAATCAAGACATCCGCAAAGCCACTTTAGGGGGAGATCCCTTCCGGGCCTGATTGAATATACATGCAGAGTTTTACTCCGGCTCCTGCTCTGTAGAACTCAGTCTGGCTGCCTGCTCAGCTCTGAACCACCCCTAAAACGTGCTTTCCCCAACAATGAAATGAATACCACATATGTCTTGAAAAGCATTCATCCATTTCCCAGAAAAACATCCCTGCAGCACTCCAAGCCTCTGGAAAGGAAGCAGGCTGAATGCTTCCCATGGGTTAATTCTCCCCCTTTACCCCCTTTAATGACATGTCCAATGATCTCAGTGCAACACGCTCTGCAGTCCCAGCAGAGGAGGAGTGCAGCATGCCAAGATTATGGTGCAAGAGACAGAAGACCCCTCCACACCCAGAAAGCACTAATAAAACCCCATCAAGAGTTACAGTTTATTTCAGGTTCAGAAATGCAGCATAACATTTTTACAGCCGGTGTGTGTGATGCTCAGTAACAGTTTTGGGAATCAACTCGCTGTGCTCAGAGGTCAACATCGGGAACCATGTACAGATCATGAAACCAAAGGCAGATGTTTTGGCTCATGTGAAGTAGGTCATTAACATACAGAGCAAAATTCAGAAAGAAATTAAGCATTTGCTTCATACAAGAAGAAGTAATCATTTACACCATCCTGGAAAAGTAAAGAGACAGGCAGTAAAACAAATGGCCGGCAAGACGGGACAAATCATACATCAACCAAGAGTTGAGGACTGTCTGGACTGGAGGAGTCATCGGTATCAGCTCGCCTGCAGACAAAGCAAGAGGAAAGACAGGCAGAGTAACATTCATTTACACAGGGAGCTGTTCTACTAGGGCCTGGGGAGGAGGCTCAATGCTGTGCCAGGAGGAACTGTGCCAGAAGCACACCGAGAGGTTGGTGCCTTCCCAGTGTCACAGGGGCAGAATAGGGCTGCTTTCAATTCAGGAGGATCAGACCGTTTTAAGACAAAAAGACAGAACTAGCCAGTAATCTCAATACACTGTTTATATGGTGTTTAGTGTAGCTGTCTATGATAAAGATTATTATATTTTAGATGTTATGCTTTAACACAAGATGCTATAACCTATAATGTATCTTTAATATAATAATCTTTTATGAGGCTTACTCAGAAAGTGCAACAAGATCAGCAATAAAATAAACACACATTAACTATGTACATAAGCCTTTTCATTGAACATACAGTATTTTTAACCCTAACACGAGATCCCTTGAGACTCAAAACCGAGAGCTATTTATGGCACGCACAAGCTCTTCAGCTGTTGGTCAGCCATGACAAGGTGATGTTTTCTAGGCAGAGACCCACACTTAGCCTAAAAGCAATACCAGATGACCACCCTCCTGAAACTTAGCTATGTACATCACGCACCTCACATAAGATCAGATATCCTGCTGTTGCTCAACATGCATCTCCACTACTCCTTGGCAATCTTCCGAGCTTTGCCAGAGGGATTGAAGAAAGGGAGAGCAACCCATACTTTTCAGATACAGCAGCTCAGGCTTAGTTCACCCTTAGTTCAGGGGACAATGGCCAGCTGGAGATAGCCAGCTCCTCTAGCAGATCAATGGGGTGCTCATCCTGCTGTCCTTCAGGCATGGAGCGAGTTGCTGCCAAGGTTGCTCTTCTGAGAACAAGGGATGGGAGAGACATGACTTATCAGCATCAGGAGTGAGTGGGACAAAAACCCTTCCAGCACTGCACAGCAGGAAGAAACAGGATGATGTTCCCAACCTCAGGACAACTTTAAGGACAGTGCTTACTCAAATGGCTGTGGCAATTTCTTGGGAAGAACTTAGTATTTTTCCTGGAAACAAACACTCAGTTTATTCTGAAAAGCATATATGCAAGAAGTTAGAGCCAAAATCTTCAAAGTGGATCTGTCCTCAAGGTTAATTATCAGCCTGCACACCTAAAAAGGTTGCATTTAGGGCACAAGGACAGATTTAGACATGATCTGAATGAGGATATAGAGGAAGGAACGACTGCGTCCCATGACCTCGACATCAAGCACAGAACCAGACAGTGCTGACAGTGGGCCCACAGGCACTTCATTGCCTTTTTCTCCTCTTTTGGGTAAATCCACCCTTGAGAGCTTCATTTACAATCCAAGATTACTGCTAAGAAATACAATTTCTTGGGGGGCAGAGTTAAGGACAGTGCTGAATTGTGCTACCTACTTCCCTATGCTTAACAGGAACAATCATTAAAGTAAATTAAGCTCTCAAGCTCAGACAATTTAAAAATATGTTTTTAGGCCAGGACCTGTGTCATCTAATTGCAGCTTCTAACTTACCAGCATTACCACCTCTGCCTCCCATGTGGCCACATGGGTCTGAATTATCTTCTGGAGGTGCTGCCTCTTTCTACAGAACAAAAGGGACCTTGGAGAACTAAGTCAAGTGTGTAGGGTATGGCGGGATAAAACCAGACCACAGCCTTGCATGAATATCAAAATTTGGGGCTAAAGTGACTTTCTGTGGCTGAGGGGCTAAGTAGAGGGTAGCTGCCAGTCAGTGACAGGGAGTTCTGATAAGCTGTAGATAGGCTTGCTGGCAAGGCAACCGCGTGGGCTACTACAGCTGTTTAGAAAAATACAGCTAATAGATGCATTGCGTTTTACAGCAGAGTGCGCTGCACAGTGGAAAACTCTGTAGAACACAAGCAAAATAATAAAAATATGGTTTTGGGGTTTTTTTGTAGTATTAACCAATACAACCGTAGATGGATTTGCAACCTTTTTTTTTTTCCCTTGAAAGCTGATTCGGTGCACTTGGTGTTGGAGGTCTGGACCTGTTCTCCAAACAAATACCAGCCACTTAAGCAGCCTTCTGAGATCACCAAGTTGCCAGTGCTGCAACAAACTCCATCTTCGCTGTGCTTCAGATATTGACCTTGAAGGTCCCCAGGTGTGTGTCACAAGTATGAGGTTGACAGGAAATAAAATCTACGCTAACATACAAATCATGAAGCTTTCCCAAGCCTTTCCTTCTTACACAAGCTGAAACACAATTTGCTTCAGTGGCAAGCACAACTAATCAGCAGTCTGGGAATACTTACGAGTGTAAATCCCTATTTTTTGTGTCTTTTTGATTGGATGTTTTCTAATCATGAGGCTACAGCATACCAAAGCAGTCTCATATAAATAAATTTGTTAGATTCACTATACTGGGGCCTTTAAAACCACCAGCTGTTTTGCCTAGGGATCTGTAAACATACTTGTAATAACAGCAATTAATATTTCTAAAGAAACAAGGCCAAATTCATCTCTAGTTTAATTCTGTTAACTCAGTAAGTTTTAAGCCATAAGGGTGACACTGACCCTAAGTGCTTAATGTGAAGTAATGCAGTTAAGACAAAAAGGTTTTATAACATATTAATATATAATGTGCAAAACAATAGGCAGAGAAGACCTCTGCAGTGAACATCTACTAAGATAATCCATTGCCAGGATGCACAGCCGAGCACTTCTCACTACCTAGTTGGATAAAGCGACCCTAACCTGAGGTGTGCAGGACTTCAAGAGATGCAAAGAGGTCCCTTTGTATAGGGAGTGGAAGTTTATTGGCTGATGTGAGCAAGTATCTCAAATCCAAATCCAGCTCTGTGAACTGGCTCACACAATGGGCAGAGGAGCAGTAGCCCATTTACAGCTGTGTATTTACCTATATCTCCTTCTGCTTCACAGAACAACCAAAAGCAATGCTTAGTTCCCTGGATCCTACCACACAGTACAGGTATACATATTACATACACCCACAAGGTTTCACATGAGTTCAGTGGGAGTACAAATGTCAGCAACAACTAGCAGAAGACAAAGCAAACTGACATGTGCTGCTCTGTCAGGTACTGGCTCTTCAAACCATCCTTTCCCACCCTTGCTGCAAGGTGAGACGGCTCCACACTGAGCCGTGCAAGCTGGGGCACTGCAGCCTGGTCCTTACCAGCCACCCAGCCAACCCTGCATGTCAGTGGCCAGTGTGGAAATAAGGTGAAACATGCATACACACCCTTCTTGTTTAACAACATTCCTTAAAAAACTAGACTTCGGATAAGGAGACATTCTAGGAGAAGCAGCCATCCAGCAAGCTTCTTGCAAGAGAGACATGGAGTGTGGGGCCTTCAGAAGAGCTTGATAAGAAACCACATTGTTTTTCTCTGCCCAGTTTAGCCATTCAAAAAGAAAATGGGCATAACTGTAATTCCAAATGACAGAAAACCTGAAAGGTACAAATAAAAGCAAAATTCCTTTCAGGAAGGAAAAAAAGAAGCAGCTCAAATCAACATGTGCACAAACACATACAAAGTCAAGATCTCCTGGGACAGTACAGGACTGTGAGCACAGTTGCCTGGGTGAACGTATGTCAGTAAGTTAGCTAATACCAACTATTGCAAAGGAAAAGTCAAGGCAGCACAGACCTTCCCAAAACATTTAAGACCTCAAAATAATGCAGAATGGACACAGTATTTCAGTAAAATTGGTTACTTGCCTATAGATGTCCATACATGTAACTATACATTGGTTATTACAACAGTTATCAAGCAATTTGTTTCCACATATTTGGTTAACAATGAATGACATGCCAGAAATTTCTTTTAGTCTAACAGGGATGAATCTAATGGACGAGCTACAGTGGGCCGAGTAGGTGAAGGGGGTGGTCTTCGACTGGAGAGAAAGAGAGAAGAAACAATAAGCACAAACACTGAGAATGACCTTGTCTCCTGTCACTGTAACTGTGTGAACATGCACATGCATGTGAACACAACAATCATTTCCACTTACAATGAGGCATGACAGCCCTAAGCATCCACCAGAAGAAAGGGACGTGTTTGCCACATGCATACAGTGCCTCAGCCCTCTCATGCATTGTCCAGATTTCTCTCTGGTCCACAGCCTTGGTATTCTCTGAACGCAGTCACCTTCTTGTGCCACAAAAACCATCAGGGCAGGATTGTTATTCCCATTTTCTCAAGGGTCAGTCCCAGCCTGGACAGCCATGGAGCAGACTTACAGGCACGTGTCAGAGTGGCCAGCTGGATTCAGGAAGACAGCCTGCAGCAACTTCAGCTGCTGTTTGTAGAAGCTGAAACCCCTGCAGTTCCTTGCACAGTTGGGCCACTGGAGCCATGCCAGCATGCCTGAATTTGAGGCACAAATTTCAAGCTATATATTAACTGCCAGTTATGAAAATGCAAGGCGTTGCTATGGCTCCTGGATTCATTCATTTACCACAAATGTGTTCCTCTATCAACATCATAACTGCTAAGTCCTAGATTTCTTTGGGAATGTTTATAGGTCTTTATCCCCTTTCAAATGGCTGATTCAGCACAGGTTTCCTGAGTACTGCAAACCCTCACCTTTCAATTCAGAGTGCTGCATCATCTGATAAAAAACCACAGTGCAAGAGTCAACAGGAGTATATCCCTGAGCACGTTCCACCTGCAGTTCAGGCTGAGCTGGGATAGTCCAGGCTGAGAACTTACCCTCCCTCATGTTGTCCAAGGACAGCACACCAATCCTGCAGGGGTTGTAAACAGATTTTCTCCAGTAGCTACACAATTGCCTTTCACATTTTTGTGTGTATTTAGGGTACAAAGCCCATATCAGCACTGTGTGGAGGTAACTCCATCAGCTTAGTTACACAGAGTACTTTGTTAACTCTCCATACCATCTGGGCTGAAACACCTCACCACTGAGCAATGGCTATGCAGAATCTGAGATGATGGTAACTGTTTGGCCTTCAGCACTTGCTCTAGCTCAGACAGTTCTTTCCAGCACTAATTCTGTGCCACAGAAACATCCCTAAGAGACTGTTACTCCCAGACAGCCTGCTCCCTTAGCTACCTATGCTCCACCAGCATGTTGTTGCTGCAGTTATTCCAAGCCACCTCTTACACAGCGTCTTTGCTCCCTGTTTTCTTTAATAGGAAATGCCAGCTCTCTATTCCTTAACCCAGCCCAGATCATCACAAGAGTGCAGAGCTGCTCTAAGAGACGCAGGAACCCAGAGTCTGAACAAGGTAGGGAGCTGAGGGCTCCTCAATTCCCATCCAGCATCAGCTGACTTCTTTTATGATCCAGATAAATTGTACAGCCCTTCTCTAACACTGTCCTCCACCTGTGAAAGTAGGAACAGTTCCTGTCTCTGAAGATTACAAAGGAAATTCTGTTAAAACTAAATAGAAGAAAAAAGAATGTAACAATGTGCTGTTAATCTTTGAACTGGAACATCATATATGAGACAAATTTACACTTGACAAAAAAAGTCTTGCTTGGCATAAAGTGAGTCTTGTACAACAATATTCTCTTTTCAGGAGAAATGAGAATTTTAATCCCTAACATGCAACAAATACAAAATATGCCACATGAAGCATTCAAGTAAATCAACAAGCTAAAAAAAATAGACAAAATATAATTTCTTCATGGTGTATTTTTCTTACATAAAAAATGTTACCCTGTTAACTATTGTTTCTTTCATTGCTCCAGTGTAGGTCTTCTGGACCCATTTCCAAAATTTGTAGTTTCATAAAGAACCACTTCTAAGGCTCTGCATTTCAGCTGGGTTGCATTAAATTATTCCTTTGTTGAAATGCCTCACATTGCATTGTTTAGCGCTTACTGAAAAAAATTGTATCATGTGTATACAATTTACAAACAAGGGAAAATGCATACAGCTGTCTTCATATCGAATTAAAAAGATACAAGCCCAAGCATGCATTTTAACACCAGGCTGAGTGCAGCACACTGGATTCAAATAATGTAATTTAGTCAAATTGCCATTTAGCCCAGCAGGATCAGAAACTGGAGAGCGCAGTAGGCTGATTTCCTGGAAGTAATCAGCCACACCAAACCTGAACCAAAATCGGGTCCGAGCCCCATTTCCCCCTTGAACTAATGCCACTATTGCGCTCTGACCATTATTCTAAATTTTCACTGAAGCCCAATCCAGACCTGAACAGGAAAATACCCATCATGTATTTCAAGGAGAAGCTGATACCCCCCAAGAGGATGCTCTCCAAAGAGGAGCCACTGCCACTGCTAGGTCCTGGGACCAATTGCTGTGATGCAGCTCCCACTCTGAATCTCCTGGAGGAGATGCATGAATGGGTCTGCGATGCTCTGCATACATACGTTTGTGTGTCTCCTCCCAACGAGTACAGGCAGGGATGTACGTGAGGAATGGGCAGACCTCTCCTTAGCTCCAGTAGTTGCACAGGCCTGCCTTCCAGCTCCTTAACCCTGTGCACCATGACTAGGGAGTGGGACTTGCACCCTGGAAATCAGAGGTGCATTCCAGAAGTGTGGCAGATGTTTGGGAAGAGGCAGCACTTGGGAAAAGGCCTGCAAAAGCTCCATTCACCTGCTGCTGATGGTCTCCTGGGCAGTCTCTGGCTCCTTGTGTCAGTTATGCAAGAGGCACCATGTTCCTGAGTCCACTGTCGGAGCACAGTTCAGCTTGGGAAAGAGACCTCAGCCTTGTTAGCCACTGGCACACAGTAACACTCATAGTGAGGGAACGGACAAGCCCATTAAGTTGCCCATCACTAGACTTCTCTGCCAATATGCCAAGTCATTATGTGACACTGGAAGTAGGATTCAGACCTTTCCCACCCCTCACAGGACTCCCAACCCCAAAGATGGAGATGCCAACCCACAGGTCTCTTGCCTCTCCCCATCCCTTATGCCTGAAGAGGTGGCTGGGAGTCCAGGTGCTCCAAAACACACAGGTCGGAGGGCAGCTGAGCGTGCTTTCAGCACCATCACCCTAAGAGCAAAAGGTCCATCAAGGAATGCTGCCACCAACCCCTCTGAACATGGAGCGAAGGGGCAGGAATCCAGAGTGGAGAGCAGTAGGGGGAGCTCCTGCATGCCTGTGGACAGGAGCAGGGAAAACCAGAGGAAAACAACCTCCCTCAGATCCTGCCATCTCAGTGAGTAAATATGTGACTAAGCCAAATTAAATATTTAGTCTGAGGCCAGCAGATGATAGTGGCACGGACCTCGTTCCTCTGTGCTATCAGATGGACTCCGGCAGCCTGGGGTGCATTCGAGGTGCTGAGTTGTTCCCAGCCCAAAAACGCTGCTCCCCATTCATAGAAAGTGCCTTCTTATACAAATGTCACTGCTGCCCTAATTCCACTTTGGGCATTGTCTCCAATGTTACTGCCAGGGGTCCAAGTGCTGGGGCTGAGACCTGCTGCCTGGCCCCTTTCATGACTGCGCAGCCTGGTGTGGGGCTTTTCTTTTCTTTAGGAAAAAAAGGGGGGTGGGAAACAGTGTTTTTTTTACAGTTAGTGCTAAAGGGCCAAGGGATCATAGGTCCCCAGGGTTGAGTAAATGAGTCTGCAGAAAGAATCACTTCTTCTAACTAGCACACATTAAGCAGACATAAAGAATTTACCAATGAAAATTGTGGACTAAGTATGTATTTAATAACTCCCTCATGTTGCTGCAGACACTCCTCCTTTGAAGAGCTCAGTGGGGTTTTGAATAGAGGATAACTTTTACCCCTGTGCACAAAAGATTTTAAAATAGGAAAAGTTTTACATTTATTTTTAACCTAAGCATCACACTGCATTTTCCCAGCTTTAAAAGAACTCCTAAAAGTTTTAGCTAGGCAAATGCAAAGCAAAAGAAACTAAATAAAGCGAGTCTAGACCTAAAATTTGATCAGAAACATATGGAAGCCTGTCAAGCATTTGCCTCTTGCGTAGTGCTATCGCTCCCCACACAGAGTCCACAAAATATGCTTTCAGTAAAGCATGGCTGTAATTACCACAGGAGGCCCCACTCAAAGAATATGGCTTCTCTAAGCAGAGCACAGTTAACATGCTTCTAAATAAAAGGTTTTCATTTCCACTTACATTTGACATTCTTATTTGCTTGTGACTACTGGAGAGCACTTGTGGAAGGCATGTGCATAACTATATTTCTATGATACATCCTATAGACTTGAAATTATAAATAAAAGCCCATTCTGCTCTCCCTTTTTCATTATCTTGGTTTCCCTGTAATGCAGCCCTCTCAGAGTACCCTCATAGGTGACATCATCTCTGCAGAATTTAACAATAAAATGTTTAAACAAAATCTCCAATTGGCTTTAAGTCTGACTACGGGCAGATTTTATTTTAGGTGGCAATACAGATCTGGATGTGAGGCATACAATAAGGGAATAAAACAGGGACCCAATTCAGATGAGGAATACTTAGTCTCACATTTGGGTGGTAATTTAGAGAGACTAGGTAGCTTGTTCTTGGGATAGTTATAAATGCCCTGGCTAATTTTGTATTTATACAGTTTTGTCTGTTTCAGTAAGATCCCAAGAAACTCACCTTCTACTTTTCTGGGCTTTTATATCAACCTATCTAACTTTTAAATGGAACCTCTCAACCTCTGTCAGCTTCTGGATTTGGCAGAAAATCTAAACCAGAACAAAAGCTACTGTCGCCATCATGGTTGAAGAACAGAGGTGAGACATGGATGTAGGCCTGATTAGTTAGTCTAACTAGTTAGTTAAGCTGACTACCAGTTAGTTATGTCCATGCATGCTGAAAACTCTGGTGTTCAGCAGATGCAGCATGGCTACTGTGATGTCTCCTAAATATAAAGTAAGGAGAAAGGATCTTGAGTGGAAGAGGGAAAACCAAGAGGAGTAAAAGCACTTGATACTTGATTACCGGTCACAGGAAAGTAGGAAAAGCAGAAAAAGGATGATGACATTAAGAAGAGTAAAGCAGGAATCATGGACAAGAATTAGAAGGAGATTATGATTATGGGAGAGAAGAGAAACAGCATTATGGTGTTGAAAAGCATTTGGGGAATATCTGTATAAGATACCCTAATGTAACAGTTCAAGAGAATGAAAATTTCTGTACTGAAAAATGTCATATTGTCAAACATAAATTGCCTCTAGTAAGCACGCCCACAGGATTACTACTGACAGGCAAGTCAGGAATGGAAGCACTGAGGCACACAGCACAGCATTTGGGATGCATGCCAGTTCTGAAGTAGCTCTCCAGCTGAACACATGTATCAGCCTCCATGAATGTGTAGAGAGCATGCTGTGACTGTACTGCCAGATACTTGCATAGCTATGCATAGGGCTGAACCTCACTATTTCAAATGATCCAGCTGCACAACATCCTGTCAATGGAAGAAGTTCTGTGTTAAGTGTAAGTAAGTTAAAGTTGTTAGATTAAGCTATTTTATCTCATGTCTATTTCTTTTAAGTGAAAGGAACAAAAGAGTAAGAGTGAATGGAAAGAAAGTGCCCTTCCACTGGCCACCACCACACTGCAGCAATATAAATCTCCATTTATTCAAATGCTAATAAAGTTCTAAAGCATTAGGGCTACTGAGGTTCCACTCTGTGTGATTTAACTTAATATAGATACTCCTTTCAGTGGCAAAGAGGTCCAAAATATGATGCTCCACTAGATTAAATTATTATTTGCAACTCAAGCTAAATTTTCTATCTGACCATCATAAATTAACGTCTAGCACACACACATACAAATATATTTGCACATTTATATGGGTGTTGCATTACCCCATTAGCCATTTCAGGGAATTAATGTGTCATATGAAAAATGCAGTTTTAATAAACAAAAGTGAATTCAATGAAGTGACCAAGAAAGACTATTATTCTTAACAAACTATGTGCTCTTGTTCACCCTTCAGCGGGGAACAAGTCAAGTAAGCAAGCATGCAACACATTCATGGAGGACTGTCCCAGCTCTTCAGAAACCCTAAGTCAGGATAGTGGAGATTATCAAAACAGCCCATGGAAGAAGAAAGTTAGGAGTGTTGATAGATTCACAACACTACCCTTCTTTACCCACAGGAGAAGATGACAACAGAAAGGCCACAAAATCAGTATGAGGGACATTTCATCTTTGCACAGTAGCTCAAATGTTGTGTACTGGTCTGTGTTTAGCTGTACTGTTCAGCTTCAATATGAATCATGTACCCTATCTTTGAATGCCACATCTGCCTCCGCCCATTCTACCTTTTTGTCTCTCCTCTTTTCTTACCTTGGTGCAAGAAAGCAAGCAACCATTCTGGCTGTCACCTCCAGCTGGAGTTGCACCTCTTCTTGTCCATGATAATGACTAAATTATCAGTGCCAATGTTGCTGAGTGCCATTGAGTGCCCTCACTCACTAACAACCCAGTACAGCTTGCCAGGGAGAGGACAGTTTCTAGGAGAGCCTTTCAAGATGCCTGCAGATTCGGGAGGTTCACAACATCACTTCTGTCTCTCTAGTTACTGTCATACTTTGTCTCTTCTAGTATAAGGATGGCTAGCAATGCATTGCTATTCTGCTCACTTCAGACAAGGCAAGAAATTTCCTGCTTAACATCCTTGCACTTGTACTGCAGACCCTTCACAGCAACTGTTACTAAACTACTCTGCCATGACATTAAATAGTTACTGGGGACAAAATGCTTCTTCAGGTTCCTGTATTTCTGACAAACATTTGCTACTGTTTGACCCTACTCTCCTTTTTCAAGTTGAAAGATGCCAAAAATAAACTCCACTTCCTTCTACTAGGAGTTATCTGGAGAGAGAAAAGGCCAAGGAAGCAAAGAAAAAAAAAGAGCTTTGGTGAAAAAAACCTAACATAATAAATTACTTATTCATTCAGTTCACCAGCTGACACTCCGAAAGCAGGCTTCAACTGTGTTTGAGAACTGCACTCATCACATGACCATTATCCAGGGATCACTTCATTCAACTCTTTTCAGGTTCCTTCTTTCTCTGTCTTTTTCTCTCTCTCATCATTTTACTTACCCTTCCCCATCCCATAAGACTGATCTACACTGAGAGTAATGAAGAGTTGTCTCCTAGTCTGATCCATTTTGCTGAGCTTTGAAAGTAACTTGCAACAGTCCTAATCACACGAGCCCATTTAAAAGCAATTTCTGTTGAGTAAGGCAGGAGCAAGCAGCTCAGCAGCAATACTAAATATGATCAAAACTATCTGTGATAAAACAGTTAAGAACAAACCTGAAGTCCACATAGAACAAGCCACTCTCCAAATGCATTTGTTCAACTGTCATAGCGTATTGTCCATCGTAAAATTCCTAGACCACTTAAGACAGGACATGGAGAGCCTGCCTCTGGGTGATGATAGGAGATGCTGATGGGAGTTAGTGTCAGTGGCAGCAGATACAGAACCTAGTCTGTAAAAGTAAAGTCTGACATGCCATGTACCTTGTTACACTTAATCTTCAGGACAGTCATCTAGAGAAGAGGTATGTGAAGGAAGGCAGTGAACGAACCCCTATTGCTAGTCTAGAAGAGCATCATCCTTTCATGGGCAGCAGTCAGTGAAGTTCCTGGAGCAGAAGTGAGAACCTTGCTGTATTTCTCATGGCACTGCAGTTCAGGCAGCTGAAGAATAAGTTCTGTGCAAATGCCATCCCAAGTTTCTTGTAAGATCAGTACTGAAGAACTATAATGGAACCACATCAGTTGTTGTATTGTGATTTTTTTAAGCTTTTAAAACTTGCTGTGACCTGCTTTCTGGCTAACCCCTCCAATATTTATCCTCCTTCAGAATGCTACTTCTTTCATTGCTTCTGTGAGGACTGAAGCTGCAAGATGACCCCAGGCAAGATGACCGTTATTTTTGCATGTGGCAGTATGGCCCCCCTAAGCTAGTGGTTGTCACTAGGCTGCTGTTAAGAAAGACTGCCAAATATTACATTTTATGATTTGAAGACTAGATGAAAAAAAACTTTAAAAGAAGACAGAAATGCAAGGAGCAGCAGACAGATTTACAAAGGTGCTGGGAAAGGAATAAGTTGGAAAGAAACAAAGATGGTGAGGAGGAAAGGAGGGAATACGTGGGGAAGGAAGACAAATGTAAGAGGCAGAAAATGAAGTGAAAGGAGGAAGCAAACAGGATGGTCAAGAAAGGACAACCAGAAAAGGACAGAAAAAAGAAAAAACAAAATACTGATTAAAGAGTCAGTGGAGGAGGGGAAAAAGCAGACCTCCTTCATAAGAGATAAGGGGAAATAAATGGAGTCTCCTGCTCAAAGCAGCTGGCAGCAAAAGGAGCATATCTCTGGGTGTGCATGTAAATCAGACACGTAAATCAGACTGGTGACAAATTACACATCGTCTCTTCCCTCAGAGCAGAAATCACAGAAAAAATAACTGCTATTCTCATAAGTCCTGTGACTTTGGTGTCCTTGGAGAGGCAGAACTGGAAACATACTGACTACAGGGTAGCAGCATCCCCTCCTGAGATGGGCCTTGCATCATCTGTGTAACTCTCTATTGACAGACATGAACGGCAGAATTAAATTAGTTATTCTTTGACTTTCTTTTTCCGCTTAAATTCATCAGAGTTTTGAAATCTCCCCAGATAATGCTCTTGTTGCTCTGCTTGCATGAACCACTCCTACTTGCTGATCATAATTTTTGAATATAACCTTCACTTAGGATCCATTCAAAGGGGATAAGCGGATGCTACTGTTGGATAGAGCTGTTCCTTTCTCCTTGGGTGTTCAGTTCAGCATGCAAGTGCTTTAAGATGGGCACTTATTCATCATACCAGAAGAGTTCAAAGCAACAGCTATTTGATTATTATTTATATTCCATTAGAAAATATAATAGTAAACTTGTAAGGCTGCAAAGCCAAACCTTCAGAGAGGAGATTCCCAGCCTAATGCAGGATAAGGCCTCACATGCCTATACCCTAGGACAGATTTTCATCAGAGGATCACATGCAATTTTTGCAAGAAATACCATTAATGTTCAATCCACAGTGTTAGATTTTATTTTAAACCTTCACAAAGAACTCTAATCCGTAAAAATCCATCATAGAAAACCTACTTTATGGTTGATATTTGGCAGTTAAAGAACTGAGGTCCTGAGGACCAGGAAATGTCAGGCAGTGATGCCTTCTGCAGTGCTTCTGGCTTTGTCTGGAATTTTCTAACTGTAATTACTGTCAAGTATAAATACATTTTTTGTGCCAAGTTGGCAGAAATATGTAATCATGGCTTACAACAGGTCATGTAATTAGCCTCAGTGGCATAATAAAATGTAGCTGCATAGCAGCCATCACCTCTTCCATGCTGGTTGGTTGTGGGTTGAAGTACATTTTAGGGAGAGTATGTGACTGTTAACGAACAGCACAACATGAATTCTCTCCCTGCTGCTTGCCTCACATGCAAAGACCACCCTCAGCTCCCAAGGACCCAGCACCAGTGTGCCTAAGGGTGAGATATATGTTCTCAAGAGCATTTACATTCCTGCCTGCTTGAGTGGATAAACCAGCCCTTCAATACCTCCATTTAACTAAATCCCAGGGTTCCACATTGAGTGAGGTCAGTTAAGTTTTAATAGCAAAGTGAGTAACAATCTCCAGCACTTTGCTGGGAAAGCCTTCGTGAATCCACAGTAGCATTGCAGAGGACACAGAGAGAAAAGGGGAGCACCCTCCCACCCCCATGAACACCATGGGCTCTGCTGCCAGAAGGAAAGCATTTCCAATTCAGTTGTTTTCCTTGTGGCAAAGCTGAGATTCCCATTCAGGACATTTAAAAGCCATAAATCAAAGCATCCACAGTAGAACTAAAATTGGTCAAGATCAGGCTTCCCAAACAGGCAAACACCCATCACAGTAAGCTGAAGTGGCTCTAATGCCTGCTTGAAGCCATCTCAACAAATTGAGTGCACGGCTACATTTTCTTTCAAAATACTACTGCAGCCTTTTAAGAGAGAGGAAGAATAATCTGCATTCTGGCAGCAGAGAGTATTTCATATATGCTTTGGCATCGAGCCCTTAAAGCCAGAGGCCTTTACTCACAGGCTTTGCTGAGAGAGACTCACCCACCTCAAGTGGGATTAATTAAAACAGTCATGTATCATGCAAAGAGTTTCTGTTTCCTTACAGAAATATTCAGAGCACATAACGCAAAACAGCTTGAGAATCAGAGTGAAGCAAGGAAGAAAATGATTTCCTGCTCCCCTAACCCTTTTTCCTTCCCTGTTCAGTAAGGAACAGTGAGAAAATGCTTAGAGCTCACAATTTCAGTACAATTCCATAGATTAAATACCGTAGATTAAAACTTGAAGGGGAAAAGGATTTTTTTTAAAGACAGGACTTGTATGGCACTATGAGGTGGTCAATTCTCCAAACTAAATGTGTACTCACATGCTCACTGGAAATGGATGGTCCTAATCTTACTCCTGGAAATGATCTCTTTATCTTAGGGCAGAACAGGAGAAAACAGAAAGCTTATATTTCTTCAGCATGTCAAGATATTCAGCTCCATGTGACAGTGATGGCAGCTGCAACAAAAAGCTCCTTTGGAAAGCTAGAGGAACCTTAAAGTCATAGAGAAAGCTCTAATTTCCACAAGAAATCTTCCTCAAAACTATTCATTTTTTTCCCTTTTAATATCTCAGGCTCATTTTCCGAGTCAATTTCCTATGATCCTGCAAAGGCTGTTATTAAAACCAGACCGAGCATAGCAGAAATTCCAGGGCTCAGAAGAAAAGCTTAATAGGCACAGGAGTCAGCCACACTGTCCCCCCTTAGGTGATTATCCCTGCAGCCCCTTCCCTGGGATTTCCTCTCTTGGACTTTAGTCAGCAGGAGAAACCTTAAGTTTCAGCAAAACAGCAAACCCTTCCTTCACTCTTAACCATCTGAGATTTTTTTTATGCCTGATGCTTTCATAGCTCTAAAAAAGCCATGTAGGATCCAGGCCAGAAGATGTGTATGGTAGAGTTTTTCCACAAACATGTCAGACAGTTGTACATTCAATTCTATATCCAGCTACAGCGTTTTAAAAACACTGACCTCCTTCAGCAGCCACTGCTTTGCATGCCACCAGGGGCAGTCACGAACTGAGTCTGCTTACCCAAGTGCCTTTTGTGTCCTTTCTGTTCTCCATCCCACCTATTGCTTCAGCATCAAAAAGTTGATTATCACACATGCTCTTGGCAAGCCACTTCAGGAAAGCAATGCACATGCAAAAACACAGTCAGGCAGGACCAAGGAGACGTGCTCACTTGCACAGCAAGGGAAGAGGCATCAGAGAGCTATGGTTCTCTCTCCAGTAGTACAACTGACAAAACACTGGACCTCATTTCTGCATCTAGCATGTGATTAAGCTTCTGATAGCACAGGGATGACAGTGGCCTTTGGCTCAGTCCCAGGCTCCCCAGTGAGAAGACCCTGGTCAGACTTCTTCCTTATCAATGTGAAGATTAGTACCCAGAAAGGCCATTCCCCACTAGTCCCATTGCAATCTATGGGGTATCCTCTAAGACAAAAGAGTCCATTCCATGGTTGGGCACTGATGCAAAAACACCCTTTACACAACAAATATATAAAAATACTTCATTCTTTTGATAGACTTAATTTATTTATTCTTCATATTATAGAGGATAGTCATGTAAGAAACACCAAGCCTCCAATTTAGGTTACTGACAACCACAACAGGTCTCACCTATTTAAAAGAAAGTTTTTCTCTAAAGGTTCTCTTCTCATTTACCATTTCCAAATTCAAAAAGTACACATTTTCTTTTTGTTTCTATTTAACTGACGTTTTTCCCCCCAAACACTGACTAATTTTAATGTAACAGTTAATTTATTAAAACTGAAGAAACCTCTTTGTTCCAACCTTGCCTAATCTGCCCACGCCTCCTGCAATTCAGGAAGTTACTGAAGCCTTTGGAATCAGTCTTTCATATATATATATATATATGAGTGATTATGTGTATTATGTCATTGTGAAAATAAATACTAAGGACATTTTGTTCATATAACGTATATTAAAAAAGCATTGAATGCTCCACAAAATTATAAAATATGCAAAGCTACTTTAAAAAGTACTGATAAATGCAAAGCCCGAGGAAGGAAAAGAAACAATGTGTTAATGAAAATGTGGTTCCTTAATGAATCCTTTTGTGCTGTATGACCTGCACTGTTGAGACAACTATGGACCATTTTCAACTGGCTGTAAATTACTTGCCTTGTGGAATAAAACTCAGGTCCTATCAGTTTGTTCAACTACAAAGTTTGTTCTTGTTCTCTCCCAGTTATACCCATGCCGCTCTTTTGGAGGTGTAGATAACCTTCATCTCTGTAATCGCTGCATGGGTGCAACATGAACAGAACAAAGGTTCTTAATGTAGAAAAATGTAGTGCCTTCAAACTGATTGATGGATTTTTTTTTTCTCCATGAAGAAGCTTCCTGTCTCTTCAAAACGCTGTATTTGTGCAAAGAATTTGTTCCTCAGAATGCCTTGGACTCTGCACAGAATGCCCAATTTTTTTTTGTTGCAAGACTTACTCAACAATGGTGTTCAACTTTTGGACACAGTGCAGAATCTGTCTGTTATGCTAGAGGGAGAGAACCATGTCCACCACCAGGAATATTATACATCTTACCTTGGGACACTGGGAGGAGCCCGGGATGGCCGAGAAGGAACCTGGGGAGGTCCTCCAAAGGCTTCACTGCTGCTCAGAAATGGAGGCAGTGGTCCTGGGCGGACTGGGACTGGGGGAGCCCCCAACTGAGAACCTGGAGATGGGATTGCAGGAGTGGGTCCTCGACCAGATAAAGGTCTTGTTGGAGGATTGTTTAATGTAGGTCTCCTTGGAGTTGAGGGACTTGAGGGTGGTGTTCTAGGGAAATATCAGAGATTTAAAGAGTTCAGTAAGGTGAGGTTTGGATTTTGGGGGGGTTAAATTTTATTTTTCATCTTTTAAATGTTAAACAGAAATTAAATCCCTTTTTTTTTCAGCATTTTTCTTTGCTGTCAGTGTCAGAGCATCATACATATGTAAGTCTCACACTTACCTTTCCCACTGAGAGAAGGCCTTACAAAAGTCAGAAATAAAAACAGTCAAAGATGTAAATTTAGTGGATTTTAACATTAAGAGTTCTAATGATGTTCTGATAAGCAGGTTTTCTAGGACATGGAGCCTAACATGCTGAAGTCTTCTAGTAGTTTGCAAGAAGAGACCATGTGGATACACAATCAGGGTGACAGAAGTGGTTGCTATCTGAAGCATCGGACAAGCTATAAATCCACTGGATGGTCTTCTACAAGGCAAACATCCCACCTGCTGTTCACATACATACCCATAGAAAGTTCATATGTGGGAAAATGTTCTGATTTCCCTCACAAAAGTCATTGAAGACCTGGAGGAGTATCTGCCTGAGAAGACGGGGAGGGAGGGACAATGTCTGCCTGTCCTAAATCTAACTGCAGGACAGATTTTAGTATCCTTACCTGCGGGCCTGTTGAAGCCAAGAGTCATCAACTGGAGGGGGTGCAGGGGTTGAGACAGTGCTAGTGCTAATATCACCGATGATTGCTAGGGCTTCCTTTAGCGCTTGGTACATGCGGAGCGTTTCATCGCGCCTCTGTGCCTGTTCAGCTGACTCCTCCATTAGAGTGTTTTGGTCCTCAGAAGAATACAAGTGAGCCAGAAGCTCTGCGTTGATAAATTCTTTTACCTATTTCATCATACAAAAAAACCCCCCACCAAACAGATAAGCAAAAACCCTAAATGTACTGAAAGCACAATGCTGAACAAATATGATGTGAGATCCACAGAACCAGAGGACATATCTAAATTTAATCTGGGTCTCCAACTACCTAACACCAGTTCTACTGGGCATGCAGTTTTTGTTAGGTCAAAGGTTGGAACAGGAGCTGGGCAGAGCAGCTGGAAAAGGATGGACTGGACCTTTCAGCAGCTGCCTGCATGCAGATGGGCTCAATGCAATTACAGAGCCCTGTTCTGAGAAAACAATTACCACATGAAGATAAGATAGAATCATAGAATCATAGAATGACCAGGTTGGAAGAGACCCACCAGATCATCGAGTCCAACCATTCCCACCAATCTCTAAACCATGCCCCTCAGTACCTCATCCACCTGCACCTTAAATGCCTCCAGGGAAGGCAAGTCAACCACATCCCTAGGCAGACGATTCCATTGCCTAATGACCCTTTCAGTGAAGAATTTTTTCCTGATGTCAAGCCTGAACCTCCCTTGGCAGAGCTTGAGCCCATTCCCTCTTGTCCTGTCCCCTGTCACTAGGGAGAAGAGGGCAGCTCCCTCCTCTCCACAACCTCCCTTCAGGTAGTTGTAGAGCAATAAAGTCTCCCCTCAGCCTCCTATTCTCCAGGCTAAACAACCCCAGCTCTCTCAGTTGCTCCTCATAAGACTTGTTCTCCAGCCCCTTCACCAGCTTTGTTGCTCTTCTCTGGACTCGCTCCAGAGCCTCAACATCCTTCTTGTGGTGGGGGACCCAGAACTGAACACAGTATTCGAGGTGTGGTCTCACCAGTACAGAGTACAGAGGGAGAATAACCTCTCTGGACCTGCTGGCCACACTGGTTCTGATACAAGACAGGATGCCATTGGCCTTCTTGGCCACCTGGGCACACTGCTGGCTCATGTTCAGTCGGTTATTGACCAACACGCCCTGGTATCTTTCCAGTCAGGCTTCTCCTATTCTGTAGCACTGCTTAGGGTTGTTGTGCCCCAAGTGCAGGACACAGCATTTGGCCATGTTAAACCTCATGCCATTGGTCTCAGCCCAGCGATCCAGCCTGTTCAGAACCCTTTGCTGAGCCTTCCTACCCTCCAGCAGATCCACACTTCCACCCAGATGGACTGTACTGGACACAGGAAGATCTTCCACAATAGACACTTTCTCCAGCTTGGAAAAGGAAGGGAAAGTCACACTTACTCATGCCTCTGCTCCTTTCTAGAAACCAGTCTCAGAGCAGTTTAAAACATTTCTTACTAGGGACGGGACACACCTGTCTCCTAGGGGGACTAAAGACTTCTCTAAAAATCTAGTTAAGCTCATAAATCGAGCTTTAAACTAGGGGGGGGGGGGGGGGGGGGG
>WAAB01000434.1:0-21441 GCA_013389865.1 Piaya cayana
TAATTTAGTGTTATTTTTTAATAACATGGTCCCTTGTTATAATGCAGCTGTATTTTCTAGAGATCTAAACTGCAGACTAGTGTCTCCTGCAAAGGACACTTAAAACAGGTAACCTCAGCTATAACCTTTTTACACCAATCATAAAATAAAGTATATGTTTTAAGAAGAATCAACATAAGCTAATTGTATGCATGCCACTAACCAGTATCCTGGAAGGACATGTTAAATCCAGCTGGAGGCCAGTCACAAGTGGGGTTCCCCAAGGCTCAATGCTGGGTCCAGCCCTATTCAATGTCTTCATCAATGACATGGATGAAGGCATTGAGTGCACCCTTAGAAAGTTTGCAGATGACACTAAGCTGGGTGGAAATGTCAGTCTGCTGGAGCGTAGGGAGGCTCTGCAAAGGGATCTGAACTGGCTGGATCCATGGGCTGAGACCAGTGGCAGGAGGTTTAACAAGGCCAAATGACAGGTCCTGCACTTCGGGCACAATAACCCTAAGCAGTGCTACAGGCTAGGAGAGGTCTGTCTAGAAAGCTGCCTGGAGGAGAAGGACCTGGGGTGTTGGTTGACAACCGACTTAACATGAGCCAGCAGTGTGCCCAGGTGGCCAAGAAGACCAGTGACAGGATGAGGGGGAATGGTCTCAAGCTCCACCAGGGCAGATTTAGGCTAGACATCAGGAGGAAGTTTTTACGGAAAGGGTCATTAGGCATTGGAATATGCTGCCAAGGGAGGTGGTTGATTCGCCTTCCCTGGGGGTGTTTAAGGCACGAGTAGACGAGGTCCTGAAGGACATGGTTTAGTGATTGATAGGAATGGTTGGACTAAATGATCCGATGGGTCTCTTCCAACCCGGTGATTCTGTGATTCTTTGATTACTCTTTGATTTGGTCCGGCTCCATATCTTCTTTACCTTTCATCAGTGGCACTACTTCAGCCTCCCTGATGGTGCAATCTCTACAAATGTGTATGGATCCAAAAAATTCCAGGGTCATGCATCAAACCATTTCCAACACACAAGCCCCAAGGTTTCTACATCCATAAGTCATTCAAGTACAACATGTATTGGTTTGTATTCATAAATCTTATTAATACTTCTGCTTTCAGGATCATCTCTGATTCTTTGTTCTGTGGCTATGGCGTAGCTCTGCATATATGCATCGATATGCAGAAGGAGGTGAGCAGGAGCCAGTTTGACCATTCTGATAGGCAAACAAGTGGCAGACGTAATATTTATCTCATTTTCTCTGACCTATCCATGCTGCACATATTGGTTTTGATGTGGCTGCTGGTGTGGAGTAGCCACGAGACCTCCGTTTTGCTCCTGTCCATCCTGTGACTCAGCAAAACAGCTGCCCTCTTCAGGAGCTTCAAGGGGAGTGATATGTTACTCCTACAGTTTACCTTATATGCCTCTGTTTCAAACAAAAAGGCAAACTGTTATTTTTCTCTGTAACAGTTGAAGAACAGTTGACTGAAATAATTTCAAAATAAATACTTTTATGGGATTAGAAACTGGAATGAAGAATGATTTCTATTAGCAACAGGCATTTAACTTTCTTACGAGCCTTTCCCTCTTTGTTCCAAACATATAAAACACAGTTTTCTCGGACAAATCATTTTCCAGCAGCTTATGACAACAAAATCTATGTGTTGAGAGATTTGTTTCTTCTGTTTCAAAATTAAATATTCCCTGGAGGAGGTCTCAAATCACTAAGTCAAACAGTTGTAATTCTGCCCACAAAATTTCTGAAAGCACATTTTGCTGGTATGGTAAAAAAAAATTATTTTAATAGAAGATTTCTATTTCTTTGTTACTCTATGAAATGTATTCAGCTGATAGCAAAATTGGTATATATAGCAAAATGTAATTACTCGCAGGTGAGGAGCTAGTCTGGATTTTTCACCGCAGACTAGTTTACAGTTTAGATGTGAGCTGTGTTGAACTCAGTGGGATGTGAGCTGAGAAGGGTTATGGCATGTAGTACAGAAAGCCTTATCATAGAATCATAGAGTCACCAGGTTGGAAGAGACCCACCAGAACACTGAGTCCAACCATTCCTACAGAACTCTAAAACATGCCCCTCAGTACCTCATCCACTGCTATCCTAAACACCTCCAGGGAAGGTGACTCAACCACCTCCCTGTGCAGCCTGTTACAGTGCCTAATGACACTTTCTGTGAAGAATTTTTTCCTTATGTTGATTCTGAACCTCACCTGGCAGAGCTTGAAGCCATTGCCTCTTGTCCTGTCTCCTGTCACTTGGGAGAAGAGGCCAGCTCCCTCCACTCCACAACCTCCCTTCAGGTAGTTGTAGAGAGCAATAGTGTCTCCCCTCAGACGCTCTCTCAGTCACTCCTTGTAGGACTTATAGAATCACAGAACAACCAGGTTGGAAGAGACCCATCGGATCATCGAGTCCAACCATTCCTATCAATCACTAAACCATGCCCCTCAGCACCTTGTCAACCCGTTCCTTAAACACCTCCAGGGAATGCGAATCAACCACCTCCCTGGGCAGCCTGTTCCAATGCCTAATGACCCTTTTTGTGAAAAACTTCCTCCTGATGTCTAGCCTAAATCTGCCCTGGTGGAGCTTGAGACCATTCCCCCTCGTCCTGTCCCCTGTCACTTGGGAGAAGAGGCCAGCTCTCTCCTCTCTACAACCTCCTTTCAGGTAGTTATAGAGAGCAATGAGGTCTCCCCTCAGCCTCCTCTTCTCCAGGCTAAACAGCCCCAGCTCTCTCAGCCACTCCTCATAAGGCCTGTTCTCCAACCCCTTCACCAGCCTTGTGGCTCTTCTCTGGACTCGCTCCAGAGCCTCAACATCGTTCTTATGGTGAGGGGCCCAGAACTGCACACAGGATTCAAGGAGCGGTCTCACCAGTGCTGAGTACAGAGGGAGAATAACCTCCCTGGACCTGCTGGTCACACTGTTTCTGATACAAGCCAAGATATGGCTTGATACAAGATTTGGCTTGATACAAGCCAAATGATACCCCAGATGTTATTACTCCAGCAGAAACGATAAGAGAATGAGAGGAGAGGGTCATAATTGGAGCTCCCTCTCAGCTGGTCTGAGACCCCGCAGATGTTAACATAATATCATGGATCCAATCCCTCCGAGCACCAGAATATCTGGAAAGACTTCACCTGCAGCAACCTTGTGGAAATATCTAAAAAGACTTTAATACTGAACTCTGTACAGGTCTTATAGTCCCTCATAAACCCTTACAGGATATTAATATTTGTTGAGACTTATGCTTAGAATTGTAACATTGTAGGTAATTAACTGTTTAAGTGCAGGTCTGAGTCCTACTCTCTCTCCCTCTCTGGGTGTGACAAGGAGCACTTTGTATATCAAATGCATTTAAAAAGTGTAAGTAGAGTAGTCATCATTGAACACCTTCTCATGTTTCCTTACAGAACATCCACTAGTGTTTTTTATGAGGTTCCCTTCAGACTCTTAAAGATAATATTTTGCATATGAACATACAGCTATTAGTTATCTAATGCCTTCAGCCTCCACCATGGCAAAATGTCTTCTGGAAGGTTCTCAGCATTGTTGAGTCCTATTGAAAGCTCTCTGACTACAGCTGATTCATAAGAGGCAACATAGCAGCTTTCTGGATGACTGGATTAGACAGTTGCTAGTGAAGATCTCTGTGCAATCATGTTTGATTTAAACAAATGGCCTAGAGGATTTTTCAGTGTCTGCACATGAAATATTTAGAGCTAGAGAGATTACTGAGAAAGCTATTGGTTCTTGCTCAAATTTAGAGGAACTTGGAACACATTCCTTAATTAAATATAAACCATACGTAGTTTAAAGCTAGTGGAAATAAAATTTTGATATGGAATGTTTTGCACATCATACCAGTAAAGCAGTCTATCCATGCAAAACTAAAATTAAATTATCAGAAAATACACTTATATGTAAATAATATTACTGAATCATTCTGACTAACTCCAACAAAAACTGTTTCTGGTTTTCTTAAACTTTTGGTGATGGAACAGTATCATATACTGATCTTTATTCTGAGTCTTCTAACTAAAAACCTGAAAGCTATCAGTTTCCAAGAAGCAGCTCTGTTACCCACTTTGACAATGTGTGGTCTGAAGGACAACCTAAGAAAATGTAAAGCGGACATGCAGAAGTATGAATGTAATGACAAAAACTTTGATAGGACTATTTGTTGCCAGTGTCATGCTAGCAGAATTTGGCCCAGAACTGCTATGTAAAATATGTATTTAGTTGAAAATTACTAACTGACTTAAAAAAACTATAAAAGACACAATACCAACCCTAGTGAGATCCTAATTAGTTTATACTGAAAAACTTTAAAATAGCTACTGAGAAAAATAAGGATGTTATTTTAAAATCATTGTTTGGGGGTTTTTTGAGTGGAGGCTCCACTGATGAAATGTAGCAGAGAGGAACAAGTTTGTTCCATACGGCAGGAACTGCAAGGAAGCCTGTCTGCCCACAGTGTTATACTTCAAGAGGGAACAAACAGGAGATGGAGCACAGAATTTGAAGAGGGAGTTGAACAATATTGGGAGCTATGTGATCTACTAAGACTTTGGATCAACTCTGAAGGTTTTTAATTCCTGGAAGGAATGGGAAATACAAGTGAATGTATGTGTGACTAACAAGGAAGACCTGTAAAATTGATCTTGTGTCACTGTTAGTATTAACACAATATAATTAAATTAAATGACTTCACAAAGTTTAATATATTTTTGAAGGTTAGCAGTGTACACTTTTTTATTAAAAAGGAATTAATTTATTTGAGACAAACTGTTTCTCTCTGCATACTCTAAATCTTTTCTTAATTCACAGTAATGTATTAGAAACATGAGAGAAAAGCCATAAATCTGAATATGATTTGCTTTAAAATCCACTAGAGAGATTGAAAATAATAAAAATATTCAGTCAACTATGTTACAGCAAGTCACAATCCTGTTTAAAAACAATTGATTATTTATTAAGAGAGTTATATAGGGATATATGCCTTTTTATTATTATTAAATTATACTCAGCTACAGGCTTCTCTTTGTGGAGACAACCTATCACTCTCATCACACTGCTAATTCAAACCCTCAATCTGTTTATAAAGACAGATCGCAATATATTGGATTTTCTTATAAAAGTGGACTGTAGTTTAATAACCATATGTAGGTACTTGCATGTGTTCCAGAACTACTCAGTCAGATTCCCTGCAGCATCACATAGCACCTTTCTGTTCTCTTGTTGGTCACCTAGCTGCAGTTATCAAAAATTATATTCAAAATATATAGAAAGAAAATGTTCCTCTGACAGTTCAGCTGATACTCCAACAGAGATATAAACAGCCTAGCTTACCATCAGGAGTACTTCACTAGGGGGTGGAAAAAAAAAGAAAAGAAAAAAAAAAAGTAAGGTTGGAAAAAAGATATCAATGAGACTTGAAATAATATTTTGAGCTTTCCCTTTGTTTTTCTGTGGTGCTTAGATCACTGCTGATCTACTATTCTTCAAACTAAGGAATTTAAAGGCTAATTTCTTTTTATAACTTCTTTGTAGCAGCACAGTTCAAATATAAGTAAAAGTATTATGAGGCCATTTTAGTAAACAGAGCTGGTGCTTAGCAATGAGTCAAACCCCAGACCAAGGTGTCACATGCCAATGGTCTCATGATGGGTGCTGGTATAAATGTATGTAAAGAGCCTGCTTGTGGCACATCCTTGCAGACTACTGGCAAAACTACTTATGATAGCAGGAGTCTGTCCATTGCATAGCTCATTAAATCACTTCATATTTAAGTACAAACTTGTTCAATTCACCTCAAGGCATATAACTAAAATACCCCAACACTGCATTTAATGAAGAAAATCAGTACTTGTATTTAAACAAAAATATTGTTGAAACTTGGTTTTCAAGCAAAATTCTTCAACTTCTATCCTCCAAGATTTTATGGCCTAGATCATGAAATATAAGTGTAGAAAGTAGGAATAGTTAAACTAACAATGACCTTACTGGGTCGTGACTGTCTATTCTGCTAGTATTTATAGTTTTGTTGTATTTTCATTCTTACTGCTCTGGAGATCAAATACAGTATTAAAATAATTGCGTAAGGAATGGGTTGTATTGTAACCTCTGAAGCTATGTTCTGTGAAAGCAGTGTACTTCACAACTTTATAGTAAATTGTATTTATTACTTAAAATAAAACCTTGTTTGAGCTCTGTTTTGGGGGTTTTTGTTGTTTTTGTTTTTGTTTTTGTTTTTTTTTTTATAAGGAAGATCTGTTTTGCCAAACCTAATCAAAAAATCTGATCTAGGAGGAATATCATTCTATTATGCAACAGGAAAAAATGAAGTGTTTTTATTTTTTAAAGTAATCTCACATAGTACTTCAAAGGTTAAAATCAAAAGTGTTGCTTTTATCATGATTGTTACTACATGTTAGCTTTCCTTGAAGGATTAAAGAATGTAATAATATGTAATATAAAAGCTGTATTCATAGATTTTTAACCTTCAGAGAACAAAGTGATATTCTGTCAAGGGTGTTACACTTCTATTTTATTATAAGATTTTATCTTTTAAAAAATCCTCTATACTATTCACGTATAAATTCAGAGACCAGCCACTTGAGCTAGGGTTTAATAACTAGTCTATTAGAGTTCTGCAATTACAATATTTAATGAAAAGGCGATGAAGGATGATAGTCCTGTCTTCCTTAGTTATTTTGTGCGCTACCAAACCATATTAAAATCCAGATCATGTTCTTCCACAATAATAAGGAAAAAAAAAAAAACAAAACCCAAAAAAGAGTTAAGTCCAGGCTTCTCAGCAAGGTCATAACACTGCAGCTCATGTTGAAGAGTTTGTCAGGCCCAATGTCTTAATCCATCATATGTAATAAATGTACAGTGTATATGAATTATGTATATTCATAGAGATACGTTGTACAAGAATTGTATATTAAGAATAAAATTTCTAATTTTTCCCATCTAGCTTGGGAGGTCTTTAAAGGTACCTGTTAGTTTAAAAGAAAATGAGAAAAACAAAAGTAACTGGAATTCAACTTCTGCCACTCTTCTCTGACTCAGTACAAAAACATGCCCCAAAAGATCACCATTAGGCCACTGACTGGTACACCTTCATAGTGTGTTTTCATCTGATACTTATAATGCACCCAGGGGCACACTTAGTCCCTATTTGTAAAGTTAAGCAGATTTGTTGTCAAACACTGTTATTTCTGAGTCTTAGTGTGGAAGGTTGACATAAGAGCCCCCAGCATTCATGTCTTGTGAGAACTCACCTGGAGTATTGTGTCCAGTTGTGGAATCCTTAACATTAAAAGTGTATGGAACTGTGAGAACAGGTCCAGAGGAGGACTACAAAGATGATCAGAGGGCTGGAGCACCTCCCGTATGAGGACATGCTGAGAGAGTTGGGCTTCTTCCTCCTGGAGGAGAGGGCCTTGAAGAGACCTTATAGTGACCTTTCAAGTACCTGAAGGGGACATACAAGAAAGCTGGGGAGAGACTTCATACAAAGGCTTGTAGTGATAGGACCAGAAGGAATGCCTATGAATGGGAAAGGGGAAGATTTAGACTAGGCATAAGGAGGAAATTCTTCACATTGAGGGTGGTAAGGCACTAGAACGTTGCCCAGGCAAACTGTGGATGCCCTATCCCTAGACTTGTTCAAGGCCAAGTTGGATGAGGACTTGGGCAGCCTGGTCTGGTGGGAGGTGTCACTGCCCATGGGAGGTGTCCCTGCTGATGGCAGGAGGGTTGGAACTAGATGAAGTTTAAGGTCCCTTCCAACTCAAACCATTCTGTGATTCTATTAATTATGACCAGGGCTCTTCTAGGTTTGGTTCTGATCAGTAACCATGAGTCAGTCAAGAATACAAAAATGGAAAGCAACCTGTGTGACATAATGAAAGAGTTCACAATTCTTAGGAAGAGAAAAAAAAGAGAATAGTTGGGAAAAAGTGAAACAAGTTACAAACAGAAGAGTAACAAGAAATAAATTATAACCTTGAGTAGGTGCAATTGAAATAGAGTTGATTCATACCTCAGAGTCACAGTGGAGGTATGTTTCAAGTGAGATCTTATGGAGCATATAAGGTACTTGATGGTGCTCAATATTTCCATTTGTCTGATGGAGAAAAGGTTTGCTCCATTTTCAGGTGGTACCAAGGCTGAAATGTGCGTCTTTTATGAGACAATAAGAAGGAATGACTTTTACACATAAAAGAAATAGGAAGTAGCTTATGTGAAGCAGGTAGAAATAATCAGCTGCACTGCCAACCAATGAGTTCTGCAGAAAATAATTGGTAGTTACCAATGGTCACCTCTTGTGCTTGGATCAACAATATTATGTACAAAGCAGTAAACCTTGACAATATGGGAAATCATTTGGTCAGTCTACTTAACAATGGTAGTCTGCAAAATGAAAAATGATCAGAGACATAAAACAAATGCCTTCTGAGAAAATACTGAAGGAATTGGGGTTGTCGAGTCTGGAAGATGGAAACTGATTTTTCTCAGTGTGTGCTGGATTTAAAACAAAGGCAGGCTTAAATTAGAAGGGAGATACAGATTAAACATCAAGATTAGCTTTCTAAGTGCAGTTAGGACCTGGAGAAAGTGGCTTAAAATCATGCATATTAGGACCATGCATAATGTTCTTGAACTATGTGTATAGGAGTGATATAGCTTTAAAATGTGTTTTCTTGTACTCTAACATATCTATTAACTGGCATACATAATTTTTTGCATAATAAGCAGAAATTTTTATGTTTGCTTTAGGTTCTTGTATATCTTTAAAGTTTCTATGTCTCAATTCTCTCTACTAACAAATATTCAAAATATAGACTCTTCTAGTGTGAATTAATTCACTTTCAGACCTTTAGTCATTCTTCCAGTTTAGATCAGTTAAAATTTGAAAGAAGTCAACTTGCACTAAATAAGTATGTTATGCAGAAAGGCATTTTTATTTTTCTGATTTTCCTTTATTATTCATGTAATTTTGTCCTATATATATGAGATTATGATGTTACTGCAGTTAAAGCACCCTTCAGTTATCATTACAGGACAACTACAGTTCACTTTTCCACATCTTGAAATTATCATTATATATACAAGTAGACTGTACGCCATGTGAATGAGAATAATTATAGGGTTAAAAAAAATTAGAATAAAAATGTGGTAAGTAAAGCTAAAGGCAAGAAACATGCCATTATGTTGTAGTAATCAGGTTGCTTTGGGTTTAGTAATGAATAACTGTAGCATAATTACTGTTCTTTGTAATAAAAATTATATTCATGGTTCTCTACACATTCTTCTCCCTTTTTCTTCTTATTTTAGGAAGCATTTAAATGTTTCTGCGTTTACTGAGACAAAGCAGAAAGTAAACTGGATGCATAGTGAAGGTACTAGGTATTTGGGAACTCTTTGAGTATTGTTCTGTAATCTATTGAATTGACAAAGTTTCTTCACCAGCTTCATTTGATGTTGGAGAAGGCCCTTACATGTTCTTACTTGCTGCTGAAGTACCTTTAGTAACTGAACTAAGTAATGAGTAACACGGAGTAAGAGCTTTCTTCACACAGATCAACCTGTCCTCGAAAGGCACTTCTGGTTTTGGAATAAGTTATTAGTTGGGAAATGGAAAATCAATCTGTATTTAACTGACCTTATGCTTGCTGCTGGTATCCTTCACTTTCTTTGACAGCCATGCTGAAAATATAGTTCAAAAGGACAGGCAGATAAATTCAATTCTAAAACAGTTAATTAAAAACCCCACCAAATATAAGGCCTAACTGTCTTTTCTTAACTGTATAAAAAATTGTCAGTGCTGGCAAATGACAGTCTTGACAATAAAAATAACAAAAACAAAAACAACCCCAAAAAAACCCCAAACAAGACAACTAACTTCATACGACCAGAATAATTCTCCTATTTTGGTGAAATAATTGAATTTTAAATTTCCACTGTTTCTACTTGCATTACAAGCTGGAATCATTCAGCCTGTGGCTTGGAAGGTGTTCCTCATAGTTTAATCAGCAAATACAAGCTTGGGTATGGAATTACCATTAAAAACAGACACAACTATTAAGATGAGAATAAACTAGAGGGGAGTTCTATCATTTTTGGAGTTTTGTACAGAAATCTCTCCAAATGATTTAGGAAATGAAAGCTACACATCGAAGTTTGTTTCCTGATGTTTGGTTTCTTTTCACTCTGTTTTATTAACTTTATCATATTTGTAAAAGAGACAGAAATGGGGATTTGACTTATTAGGTACATACAGTGAGTTGGATTCTTGTATTGCAAAAGCTCAGGAAAAAAAATCACTCCTTTTAGTTGTCTAGGATGCTCTTGTGAATTTATCCAATCACGGAATCCAAAGAAAGCCTTTTTTTGCCTCTGTGGTAATAACACTTAAATAAATAGCTTGGACAACAGATGTGTACACAACAAACCTATTTTCCAGGGTCAGGACAATCAAAATTTACGGACTTCTCCTGTTAGAAGGAATATGAAGCTTTGATCAAATATCTAGAAAATCTGTTACATTACTAAGTCATCCACAAAATAATGTTTTTAGCTCAGGTGTCTAAAATACTAATTATATTGTTGACAGAACAGAATGACAGAATAGTTGAGGTTAGAAGGGAACATTGGAGATAATGTCCTGATAATATCTAGCTCAAGAAGGGCCATATAGAGCCATCTGCCCAGAAGCATGTCCAGAATTTTTTTCAGTATCATCAAGGAGGGAGACACCATCACCACCTGGGCAACCTGTGCTAGTGCCTGGTCACCCTCAAATTGAAAGTGTCTTTACTGATATTCAGTGGGAATCTTCTGTATTTCAGTGTGTACCCATTATTTTTTCATGTCACGAGACACCACTGACAGTTTGACTCTCCTTTCTACACACTACCTTCAGGTACTTATATACCTTGATAAGGTCCCCCTGAGCCTTCCATTGTGCAGGCTAAAGAATCCCAGGTCCCTCAGCCTTTCCTCACTGGAGAGATGTCCCAGTCCTTTGACATCTTCCTGCCCTTCGTTGGACTCTCCAGTCCTACTCTTTCTCCTTGTCTGTCTTGTACTGAGGAACACAGCACTGTATACAATACTCCAGTTGTGACTTCACCTGTGTTGAATAAAGAAGAAGGCATCCTGTTGGCAACCCACCTTCTAATGCAGCCCAAGATACCATTGGATTCTTTTGCACTAAGGAGTGGGATCAGAACTGCATACTAAAATCTAGTGTCACATTTATTCATGTTAACTCCCTGCAGTAAGTGGAGCAACTAGCTTACTAGAAGAATTAAACATTCCATCTCTTTTCTTTTTAAAAATACAGAAATAATTCCTAGATGTTTTACCTGTTATAAAAGCTAGTCTGTTTATTCTACCCTCCATCTCAAAGTACTGTAGTCAACTTGACTTTTGATTTTACACAGCAAAGAAAATAAATACCTGCTTCTGTTCAATTTGGAATTTCTAAAAACACACCTCCTGCTACATCTGAATTAGTACTACTTCAGCTTGCTTCTGAGGACACATTGAGGTGGAAATAAAATCTACTAGGTCCATTAAAATCCTCAAACAGTGCAAGTCTATTTTGGCCGACTCTCCAAGGACAAAGAAAACTAGCACTGAATCCAACCTCAGTATATCAGAAAAGAAGGAAAAAAGTGGGCTTTAATACTAAATAAAATATTTTATTTTTAAAGTATAAAACCTACTGCTTATTAAGANGGACGAGGTCCTGAGGGACATGGTTTAGTGTTTTGTGGGAGTGGTTGGACTCGGTGATCCAGTGGGTCTCTTCCAACCCGGTGATTCTGTGATTCTGTGATTCTGTGATTCTGTGAGTTTTTATGGAGATTAATTTGGTTCAGTGTGAAGGTCTGACAAAATCTGCGCCCTGGAGAAGTCCTAATTTATCAAACTTCTTCTTAGCTATTTTACATTTTATAACATACCACAGGATGCTAAAATAAAACTATCTGTTAAGTTACATGTAACCTACCCTATTCACTGTGGTATACCTCAAAAATAAATAATTCACTATTAGAGCTCAGGAATAATAAATGTAGGTTGTTAGACATCTTTGTTGTGTTGGTGGAGATTAGGACATTAAAACGAGGGCATAGCAGCAGTGGAAAAAATCTTTGGACCTGGAGGCAGGCAGAGAATGTCCAAGTGTTCTGGTAGCATTTACTTCTAATTTGGAATTAGTTTATAGAACATACAGTCAAACTAACTTACAGTTTATGCTACTTTATTCTAATGAAGATTTGTTCTTACAGTTACTACATATAAACATCTGCTGGGAAAAATGAACTAGACATCCTTGGCTCCAGTAACATATGTTACTCATCTAACTGGAAAGGAAGAAAAATGTTTTGTTACAATTTGTTGACATTTAAACAAGAAAAATATGAACTCTTAATAAATCAGGTTGGACACATTTCAAGCAAATCACTGACAAAATCAATATTATGTCATGTTTTAGCCTACATCTTCATTAGTGACCCAGAATCATAGCAAACATCAGTGAAGACTGATACATAAAATAGAGTCATTGGAAAGGTTGAACGATGGCAAGAAGAAAAGTAAAACAATCCACCTTTTGAAATGCAGGCTGTTCTACTGAAGACATTGAAATGTGAAATACAAATAAAACATATATGAGCAGAAGCCTGGAAAGCAATTATATTGAAAGTGCCGCAAACCACCAATGTACCAAGACAGGAACACACTTCACATGGTAGAACAGGAACAATTCCAGTTAAAAGTTAGCTTACATCCTGTTATGGATGGAAAGTGTAACAAAAAAACTGAATGATTCTTTGATTCTGTGAAGGGTAGTAAGGCTGAACCACATAATGTGCATAATGCTTAAAGTGATTTGTCTGTAACCAGTTAAGAAATCTCCACTTGCATAAAGTATTTCTCACGTGGAGAATCAGAAGAATTTGTATTTGTGGGAAACTGGTCCCAGAATGGTCCCAGAAAATAAGCCTGCTGAAAAGTCACCAGCATTTTTGGAAGGAAGTTACCACAAAACAGCTGCTTCCTACTGGAGGAAGTGGCAAACCACTGTGAGGTATAACTAGTGCTGAAGTCAAGATTCCTTTGAGTTTCAGGCTCAACTAAGGCAGGGATTCTATGCTTCTACTTACACCCTGAATTTGGACACTAATACAATGCCAAGGCTGAATAACATCTGAGAGTCTGTTCCACATAAGAAATTAGCAGGGCAATATAAGTCCACAAGAATTGAATGGATGTCATCTCACTCTTTAGAACCAACTAGAAAGTGCTTTTGAGTTTGCTTGATGAAATTCTCATTTATGGCTAATTATGCTACACTGTTTAGAGTCAGCAGACGTTGTGAAGTTGTTCTTTGTACCTATATAAGAATTTGGTTTTACATATAAACAAATAAATTTATTAAATACAAAACAGTGTCACAGGAGTTAAGGTAATTAAACAAAAAGAATTTTCTGTCAGTGTTAGCTACTAGAACATCTTCTAGTAACTTCTTCAAAAAAATACTTGCATGTTTTACCAGCTGAAACACTGGAAGTTAGACTAGACAATACCCTGTTGTTTTGAACAGAAATCTTATGCATGCAGACACAAAAGCGACAGTCTAATGTTCCTTGATATTAGTGCCTCCTACCATTCTATGAATCAAAACTTTTTTCTTAAATTAACACTACATGTCTAATAGTTTTAGTTTAATATATATTACATTTTATAATTTTAATTAAAACATGTTTATTTAAGTTAAAAGTTAAAATTTAATTTATATTGTGACTTGGGATGTCAATCAGTTCACTGAGTAGCACAGGATCACCTTTGGATTTTGATACACTTAGTTGAAGTCCATAGAGATGATGCAAGGAGGTGCTACTGAGATTCAAACTGAAAATGTATTTTTATGGAGAAGGCCATATAGTCTTCATGTGGGATGAACTTAAAAGAGGTATACAGCAGAATTTAGGGTGAACAAGGTGCACAATAACAATGTCCTGCTAAAAATACTTCAGTAACGTATGGAAAAGAACACTCAGAATCATTCTAGGTTTTATTTTAAAGTATAGGCAAGTTTTATATTCTGTTTTAACAGTTGCCTATCAGTGCTTAACTTTTTATAGCATTGCAGCATTTTGTACACCAACTCTAGTTTACTTCCACTCAGCATACATACCAGTAACTAGTGATGGGACCATTTGTAATCACAAATTAGATCAATCCCAGAGCAGTGAAAAAGATCTATGTAATTTTGTAAACCTTAAACACTGGACTAGATGTGGCATTTAATTATTCATCTGTTGTGTCAGTCCCCTACAGAACTTAGTGTAACCTGGGGCTTAGTGATGAAAAAAAATTAATGGTTTGGTCCCAATTTTGTATGACTGCCCACAACCCACTCCTGTCACAGCAACATTGTTTCCATAGTTAATTAGATATTGAACTTCACAGGAAAGAAAAGTGTTTCATGAAAGAAAAAAACATCATAGAGAATTTCACATATTTAGAGAAAAAGGAAATTTAGGGTACAGAAGCAGCAGTGAAAGTTCTAAGCCTAAGGAGAATAGTGAGTGGGAGATCAAAAAATGATGCTTACATTATCTATTGTTTGTAATCTAAGGCACAGCATCTTTGGGTTTCAGATTAGATAACGTCTTGAAAATATACCCAGTTGTAAAAATCTATTGTTCTTTACAAAGCAGTTGATCATGCTTAAAATCATAACATTTACACTATTATTGGTTTTTTAAAGCATTTTAAGCTTCTAGTTCTTATTTCTGAAATGTATTACAAAGAGATGCTTCTATGCTGTGAGTATCTCATACATGCAGACAACTTAGGTCTGCATTTAGCTGAGGTATCGACATATGAACTTGAGGTATTAACATCTTGGCATTTCTGAACATCTAGCTTTCAACCTCTCTTTACCTGGTTGTTGGCTTGACAGATTCATATTTAAGCAGATGACTGATATGCTTTGGTAAATCTGGACTGGGGTTTATTTGATGATGGTCTAGAGAAGGTTTAGGTCTTAGATTTAGTCAGATGTTATACTGAAATAATTATTAAGCAAGGACAGAGACTTACACACAGTTATTATAGGCCAAGTTTGCCAGATCTCTGTTCCAGAAGAGTGTCACTCAAGACACATTTTAAAGGAAGCTCTGGAGATTACTCTTTGGTTTTCATGATATAAAGCAGTGGAAAATCAAAACAGAACATGATCAGCACTTCCTTATCATCTTACCTTTTTTCCACTTCTCTTCCTGATTACATATCCAAGCCACGAAGCAGAAACAGGCTGCCACCAAATTTTTGTGGCAACCAGAAGTGAAAAAAAAAAGGTACTCACAGCAGTTGTCAGAAAATGGAGCAACATTAGGGCTCAAAATAATATCACTCACAGTATCAGCACTATGAGGAAAAGTCCTGCCCAGATGCAGAGAAGGTGCAATCAGGTGAGAAAAGAAATACAGGAAACAGAGGGGGAAAAGAATTGGATTCAGTTTTGTTTAGTATCTTCATTAATGATCTGGATAAAGGAACTGAGTGTAAATTTTGCCAGAGTGTCACACTGCTTGAGGGCAGGAAGACTCTACAAAGGGATCTGCACAGGCTGCATCAATGGGCTGAGGTCAACTGTATTAGATTCAAGAGGGCCAGTTGTCCAGTATTACACTTTGGTCACAACTCCATACAGCACTACAGGCCTGGGGAAGTGTGGCTAGAAAGCCACCTGGCAGAAAAGGACCTGGGGGTACTTGTTGACAGATGGTTGAACATGAGCCAGCAGTGTGCTTGGGTGGCCAAGAAAGCCAATGCCATCCTTATTTTTATCAAAAATGATGTGGCCAGCAGGAGTAGGGAAGTGATCATCCCCCTGTACTTGGCACTGTTGAGGCCACACTTTGAATACTGTGTTTGGGTTTGGGGCCCTCAGCACAAGAAGGACATTGAACTGCTGGAGCATGTCCAGGGGAGGGAAATGAAGTTGGTGAAGGGTCTTGAGCATTGATATTATGAGGAGTAGCTGAGAGAACTGGTATTGTTGAGCCTGGAGAAGAAGGGGCTGAGGTAGGACCTTACTGCTCTCTACAACTTCCTGAAAGGAGGTTGTTGCATATTCTCTTTTCTCAAGTAAAAAGTGATAGGACAAGAGGAAATGGCTTCCAGCTGCACCAGAGGTTTAGATTGGATATTAGAAAAATATTCTTTACCAAAAGAGTGTTTAAGCATGGGAACAAGCTGCCCTGGAAAGTAGTATCCTTCCTTAGAAATGTTCAAAAACATTTAAGTGTGGCACTTAATGACATGGCTCAGTAGGCATGGTGGCGTTATGCTGACAGTGGGACAGAATGATCTTAGACATCTTTTCCAACCTTAGTGATTCTATAGTTCTATTTGTTAAGTTCACATGGAAAGCTCATGCTATTAGAGGCATGTCTTGGAAGTCCCTGCTGTCTAGAAGAATGACAACATAATGCCCATTTTTAAAAAGGGTAGAAAAGGTGACCCTGGGAACTACTGACCAGTCAGCTTCACCTCTCTGCTGGGAAAATCATGGAACAGATCCTCCTAGAAGCTATGCTAAAGCACGTGGAGGACAGGGGGGTGATTTGAGACAGCCAGCATGGCTTCACCAAGGGCAGGTCCTGTCTCACCAACCTAGGGGCTTTCTGTGATGGGGTGACCACATCAGGGGAATGGGAAAAGCAATGAATGTAATCTATCTAGACTTCTGTATAGCCTTTGACACGGTCCCCCACAACATGCTTCTCTCTAAAATGGAGAGACATGGATTTGATGGATGGTCTCCCTGTTGTATAAGGAATTGATTTGATGGTNGCAATGAATGTAATCTATCTAGACTTCTGTATAGCCTTTGACACGGTCCCCCACAACATGCTTCTCTCTAAAATGGAGAGACATGGATTTGATGGATGGTCTCCCTGTTGTATAAGGAATTGATTTGATGGTCACATTCAGAGAGTGATGGTCAATGGCTCGAAGTCCAGATGAAGATCTGTGATAAGTGATGTCCCTTAGTGGTTAACACTGGGATTGCTGTTCAATATTTTTCTTGATGATACAGACAGTGAGGTTGATTGCACTCTCAGCAAGTTTGCAAATAACACTAAACTGAGTGATGCATTTGTCAGACCAGAAGGATGCGATATCATCCAGGAGGACCTGGACAAGCTGGAGAAGTGAGGTTCTACAAGGCTAAGTGCAAGGTCCTACACTTGGGTTGGAGCAATCCACAGTTTCAATACAGGATAGGGGATGGTGTGATTGAGAGCAGCGCTGTGGAGAAGTACTTGACACTCCTGATTGATGAAAATCTCAGCCTGAGCCAGCAATGTGCACTCATAGCCCAGAAGACCAACCATATCCTTGGCTGCATCAAAAGACGTGTTGCCAGCAGTTTGAGGGAGGTGATTCTCCTCATCTATTCTGATCCCATAACCTTGAATACTCACCCAGTTCTGGAATCCTGAACATGGGAAGGATATGGACTAGTTCCAAAGGATGGGTATGGAGATGATCAGAGGAATGGAGCACTTCTGCTATGAGGACAGGCTGAGAGAGTTGGGGTTGTTCAGGCTGGAGAAGATAAGGCTCAGGTAATACCTTACAGTGGCCTTCCAGTACTTAAAGAGGGCCTACAAGAAAACTGGTGAGGAACTCTTTATAAGGGCATGCAGTGACAGGGCAAGGGAGAATGGCTTTAACCTGGGAGGGGGAAGATTTAGATTAGATATCAGAAAGAAATTCTTCACAGCGAGGGTGTTGAGGCACTGTAAGAGGTTGCCCAGGTAAATCGTGGATGCCTCCTTCCTGGAAGTGCGGGAGGTGTCCCTGTCCCTGGCAGGGGGGTTGGAACTTGATGATCTTTAAGGTCCCTTCCAACACAAACCACTCTATGATTCATTATGCAGTTCATTCTATGAAATGGAAGCCCTTTTGATCTTAGTGCTACTAAATGCAAAGACAGATTCACTAAGAGAGACCATAGATAGGGAATAAGTGGTCTGCACCAGGACTGCTCTTCTAAGAAGTATCTTCTAATAAGAAGTTAATAGATAAACAACAAGACATTTTTCTACTCCTTCTTCAAATTCTAAATTAATTTACTGTAATTTTAAAATTTTTGCAAATTCAAATTAGAACTGGAGATCTGTTCATTTTAAAGGTCACATTAAAAGCAAATCTTGATCCAGTAGTGAATGCAAGCTAGCTCATTACTTGCACACACAGAAGTGCAGCAGTTGAGACACAATAACTTTCCCTAAAGAATGAATACATACTAAAGGAAATAAGATCAAAAACGAAAACAACCTTACTCAAGAATAGAATAATTATATTTCTAAATGATTTTTCAGTGATTTAAACAAAATCCATTACATAGCTCTGCAATCTTCACTAATCTAGCTGACTCACATAGACACACATATGAATGTATTAATGCTTTAAATTACCACTGCTTATTCTCTTTGCTCCAGCAATTTGTCTCTTCCTTGGACTCCGAACTCCCTTCAGTCCAAATATATTCCTCAGAACATGTTTCTTTTTTTCAAAACTGGGACAATGCTTAATATGCTACTCTCACTTACATATACAAATAATAAATAATATATACAAGTGAAAAGGAAGACTTAGAGGCCACGTATGTGACCTGATTCAATAACTAAGAGACTCCATTTTAGAAGCAGGGAATACAGCTTATTTAATTATTAGTTTACAGGCATCATCAATTATACCTTGAGGTACAAATGTCATCTGTTACTGAAGTGCTAAAAACTAATAATAGGGTAGACTTTATACATCTTTGGTTATCACTATTTTTACAATTCTTTTAGCATGTAACAGTGACCTAATACATTATAAGCATTATGTTTATCAATCCCTGCAATAAAAAGTGTTCCTTCAGGATTGTTCTCTTGCTGCTTTGTCTAGCACAAAGTTTTATCTTCCTAAGGAAAAGTTTTTGTAATAGAGTAAGGGATCTTGCTTTACTCAGATCTGAACTTTGTGAAAATAAAGTTTTAAGACAGAATTTGTTAAGAACTGTTACCAATACTTAACTATTAAGAGTAGTACAAATGCTGCTGCTGCTGTTTCATGCAATGACATTGTGTATCGTATTTAGGCATCAATAGTGTAGATCACCCAACTGTTAAGATGATTTGACCCTTAGCATCTGGAGTCAGATCTCCAGTCTCACATCATTATGCTTATGTAGAGCTCTCCTGTAAGGTAATTGTATACCTCTGACTTTTCCTTTATAAGATTGCAGAAAACAGCCTAAAGCATCTTATTTACAGCTAATTCAAGTCCCAGTTATTATTATTTCTTATGTCAGAATTTACCACTTATTCTCCAAAGAATCTGCAGCAAGAGAGGCAGGCTAACTTCACAGGGGCTGCACTTAAGTGGAGGAGGATAAATAAACTAAATAAACAATATCAAAAAGAACTTGCAAGTACCTGAGGATTTACATGTCCAAATGCAAATCTCTGAGCACCTACAAAATGGTTTAACCATTCCAATGGGAGAAAAACTGCATTTAAAAATTAATTAGGTGCATACCTGTCAGGTTGTGTAACTACCCTCTCTTGACACTTATTTATACCTGTTAAATGACCTCCCACATTGGACTCAGAGTTCTGCTAGCATAATGCCTTTCTTCTGACTGTATTTCTGTCTCAGTTCTTGGGTTGTGCTGCACCTCTTTAACAGCAGATATTTGGGAATTTCTACCAGCCTTTGGCCTTAATCTTCTCTCTAGCCATGAAACATAGGATTGAATATTCTTCTGAAGAAAAGTATCATCAGTTATTACAACTTCAGCATGTCCAGTTCCTTCTTACTGTGAAAATGGTTTTGAACTAAAACAGTTCATAATGGTTGCACAATTGCTTTCATTTTGCATGAACAAATAAAGCAACTTACTTCCTAATACTTTTAGGTCTTGTTCTTAAAGAGCCCTTATGCTGCCAGATGATTCTGTTTATAGGAAAAGTCAACCATTTTTAATATCCCATTCTAAAACAACTCCACAGTAGAGCTTAGGAACATAAAGTCCTGAGGAGGATTGGCAAAACACTGTAAATGGCAAAAAAGTCCCATGATGTCTGCTGCTTCTCACATTGGAAGCACTTAAGTTTATGCAGGTAACAGGTTGTATTAAGTTTCCTGAGTGACTATATGAGTGAGTGACCATGTGAACTATGGCCACATGAGTGACCATGGACTTGGCAAATTTGAGAACTGAATTTCCAATGAAATTGGGGTTTTAGTTACCCAAGGCAGTCAATAGTCACTTGTTCTCACACGCAAAAATATCGTACTACTCAGTCTAGTAAACCATGAAGAGTAATTTATTGTGCAGTATGCTTCGAAATATTATAAAAATTAAGCTTCATTAACTGATTCACCACTATGATAAGTTTTATCTGTCTGTACTGAACTTGTCTGATACACTGTATTCAATACAGTTCCATTACTTTTACTTAGGGATTCATAAATATGACAAAGAACAGTATATTGTGAAATAAGGAAAACAAATACAGGCACAAAAGAAGCTGTTGCTTTCTGTTCTACAAAACTGTAGGTGTGTATCATCTATAATTTGTTAGCAGCAGTGTCTGGAGAACTGGTTCCATTGAAGAACCTTAAACACATCTGGATTTCAGAGAAAATTTCTTCAAGTAGGAAGCACCGACATTATTTGATCCTTTTTTTAAAAACTACATGTCTTGATAAAGATTGGGAGTGGACTATCACTGCAGTGTGCTAGAAATTCCCTGAACTTTCAGTGGTTGAAAGAAGGATTTCAGAGGATGTCAGGAAGGTGCTGATATCAGAACACTCATTTCTTCCTTGATTTCTTTCTTTAATAATCCATGTATTCAAATAATGCTTACTAATGAACAGAAGTCACTCTTATGAGAGTGTTCACTGTTCGTCTCCATACTCTCTGAGGGAAATTGTTTAGTATAATTAGTGTAATTAGGTATGATTTTATCACCTTTTTGTTTACAACATTTTTGTATGTTGGATTTAGACACAAAGGGTATGAAGGGTGTCTGCTTCTAGGGTACAACAAAGACACACCACAAAACCCTCTGCTGTCTGCTGGGTTAGGTACAAGTCCTCACAGCACTTATGGGGGGGACAACTCCCATAGCAGCAGAGTAACTTATCACCCTCAGGTCATTCTACTGTGGGTTTGGTTTACTTTTCTCCCTGAAGTGCTGTAGAGTACTGTCATGGTACTGTCATTGTCATCTGACAATGACAGTTCTGACCAAGACGGTTCTGACCAAGACCAGTAGAGGGGCCCCCAAAATTACTGTGATGGGTTTCTTGCCC
>WAAB01000435.1:0-25458 GCA_013389865.1 Piaya cayana
ACAAAAGAAAACAAACAAACAATATATATGAAAAGGAATATAACAAAAAGAGAGAGAAGTAAAACCCCAGAAAGACAAATGATATAAATGAAAAACAATTTTACATCACCAACCAATAGATGTTTAGCCTGCTCCCAAGCAGTGGCTCCTACCTGCTGGCCAACACACCCCCAGTTTATATGCTGAGAATGATGTCTCATAGTGTAGAATATCCCTTTAGCTTGTTTGGGTTGGCTGTCCTGGCTATGCCCCCTCACACTTAGAATCATAGAATAACCAGGTTGGAAGAGACCCACTGGATCATTGAGTCCAACCATTCCCATCAATCACTAAACCATGTCCCTCAGTGCCTCGTCCGTCCATCCATCCATCCATCCATCCATCCATCCATCCATCCATCCATCCATCCATCCATCCATCCCTCCCTTAAACACCTCCAGGGAAGGTGACTCAACCACCTCCCTGGGCAGCCTCTGCCAGGGCCCAATCACCCTTTCTGTGAAAAACCTTTTTCCTAATGTTCAGCCTAAATCTCNCTAGTCTGTAGCTGCTCAGGGTTGTTGTGTCCCATATGCAGGACCTGGCATTTGGCCTTGTTAAACCTCATCCCGTTGGTCTCAGCCCAGCGGTCCAGCCTGTTCAGATCCATTTGGAGCCTCCCGACCCTCCAGCAGATTGACACTTCCACCCAGCTTAGTGTCATCTGCAAACCTGCTAAGGGTGCACTCGATACCTTCTTATGCACCTACATCCTTCTTGCTGTCAGGACATGAGAACCTGAAGAGTCCTTAACTCAGTGTAAGCACTACTTGCCAACAAGTAAAACACCACTGTGTTATCAATATTATTCTCATACTAAATCCAAAGCACAGCACTATACCAGCTACTAGAAAGAAAATTAACTCTATCCCAGCCTAAACCAGGCCAGTGTATCAGATGGCTTAGGTTGAACACTCAGCTGTGACCAGTGGTTTGTCCTATAGATACAAACATGATTGTTTAGGGAGATATGTTGCTGTATTCTAAGCTTCTGTTGACTTGTAGTACAATGGTGCCCTAAGTCATAACATCTGAGAGGCACAGGATGTATTTTTTCTCCTTATTTGAGTTTTCTGAGTAGCATCCTACAATTCTTAGTTATAACCAGAGTCACCAGCATGAAATACTAGTATTTATCATAAACATCTTCTCTGTAGTTCAGCAGACAGATACATGCAGTGACCTTAAAAATTTTTCTTCAAGGAGGCCCCAAATCCCCTTGTTTTATCTGTACTTTAGGGTGACAATCTGATTTGAAAGAGATACAGAATTTCAAAAGTTGCTGTTGCTGTCTTGTAATCCACTGGTCATGCAGAGACACTTCGTTCTTAACCACTGCTCAGCTATCACCTATGACCAAGCTATCTTGGTTTACATGGTAGGTGGTGTTACTAAATCAATCATACTAATCAACTGAAGAAATACATGTGTAAATATCTTTCTCTTCCTCACCACAAACCTGTAGTTGACTTGTGTTATTTAATGACCAGCTTTACCCTGCCGTGTTGGTAAAATCTCTGATGCACTGCTGCTGAACATCAAGGATTTCTCCTTTTATTTTCTTGATCTTTCCCCTATGAATGCTTGACTTTGCAGGACTTGGCAGAACAGACAACGTCCTCGTTCAGCACTTCCATCTTACTGGGTAGATGAGTCTGTGGCACCTACTGCATTCTTCACTGGACCCATCACTTTGCTTTTGTGGCGCATCTGAGTTCTTAGTCTTTTCTGGCCTCCTGCATGCAAACTTAGGATTGATAATGAAAAATGCAGTTGTTTGTCACCGTTGACTGCTTGCTTACAGCCAGCAAAGCATCTTTTTTTTTTTTGGCATTATGATGCAAATATACTTAAAGGAGAACCTGTTTAATTTTTATTTGCAGGACTTAGAAAGGCAGATAGGAAACAAGGCTGATGAAGTGCAATAGGATGGATTATCCAGGAGGTGGCAGCTGAAGTATGCCATGGCAGTGAGAGAAAAAAGCATCTGCCTGTAACTAGTGCAGCTTCTGCCTCTTTGCAAGGGAAAACGCTGTACTTCGTTAACACTGTGCTAAAAAGAAAAATCATAATTGAGGTGTGATTTCATCCTACCACCTCAAGCATCCACCCCAGCCTTTGACTTAATTCTGGATATTATTGTGCAGTGGTACTCAGAATTAATTCAAAGCTTGGAAAAAATTGCCTGTTTTTCATTCCACGCCAGTGTCTTTTCTTTTTTTTTGACTGCCTAGAAAATCGCTAGATAAATTCTGGGCTTTATTTTCGTGGGGATGTGCATGTTTTTGATTTCTCTGGTACAATTATTGTGTGTTCTTTCCAGAGGCTAATGTCCAAGCCTGTTGCACATGGAGTGCCACAGGCAGTCAGAATTTTCATCATGGTGATGATTTTAATCTTGCCAGTTGGGTTTAAGTTGTGTCAGTACTGATTTTACCTGACTAGAGATCTAGTCTGTATATACATAAATAGACTTGCAATGCCTGTTAAATCTACAAGGTAGCATGAGCTTCACATATAGAATCATAGAATCACCAGGTTGGAAAAGACCCACTGGACCATTGAGTCCAACCATTCCCATCAATCACTAAACCATGTCCCTCAGTGCCTCGTCCATTCATCCCTTAAATACCTCCAGGGAAGGTGACTCAACCACATCCCTGGGCAGCCTCTGCCAGTGCCCAGTGACCCTTTCTGTGAAATATTTTTTCCTAATGTTCAGCCTAAACCTCCCCTGGCAGAGCTTGAGGCCATTCCCTCTCATCCTGTCCCCTGCCACTTGGGAGAAGAGACCAGCTCCCTCCTATCCGCAACCTCCTAAACACCCCCAGCTCTCTCAGACGTTCCTCATAAGGCCTGTTCTCCAGCCCCTTCACNCTCCAGACAGACTTCTAGTCTGTATCTCTGCACAGGGTTGTTGTGCCCCAAGTGCAGGACCCGCCATTTGGCTGTGTTAAACCTCATGCCATTGGTCTCAGCCCAGCGGTCCAGCCTGTTCAGATCCCTTTGGAGCCTCCTGACCCTCCAGCAGATCCACACTTCCACTCAGCTTAGTACAATCTGCAAACAATTTAGTGTCATCTGCAAACTCAGATGTAGCTTGACTGTGTTCTCCCTTCCTGAGCAGAAGCTTTGTGGTAGAGGGCATTGTCAACTAGCCTGTTAATACTGTGGAGAGGATAGTTATTTCAGCTACTTGAATTAAATATTAAGAAAACAACAAGCTACAGCTGGCTGCACTCCTTTTCTGAAAAGAAATTAGAGCCATAATCACAGGTGTTTAAAAAGTTGTCGCCCTTAATAAGCTGGAACATCTAGCTGGGCATCCTTTTGTTTAAATGTTCGGAGACACCCCTTCAACCGTACAACTTCCAAAATGGGAGGTGTTGATTTTTCTCCCTCAAGCAGCAAATTCCTATTAAATTCGAATTGACAATAAAGAAAACCAAACACAACATCAAAACAGCCAGACTATTCAAACACAAATCCTGCTGTTTGAAGTAGAATCTGTACTTCTTTACTGGTCTGACAGATATCACACAGCTTCTGGGGAAGAGGCCTTCTGTCCTCTAAGTACCTGAGCACTTGAAATTTCAAAGCCTGCCCTTGAATGCAGACCTAAGGATATATTTAAATATTTTCTAGGGTGGAGTAAGCTCTCTTCCTTGTATACTTGCACATCAGAGATGCTTCTGTTCTGTCTCATACTGGATAGTAACTCTGCTACAGTGGATGTTGCTTGGAGAGCTGTAGGACAATCAGTCATCTCTTAATAGCAAAATCTTGGTGGTCTTGTTGTAGCTCTTGAAGGTAAGATGTGAACAAGTAGCAAATATATTATTTAGTCCATATCAATTTTCTCAGTCAGTTATCAGCCAATTATTCTTGCCTTGTCTTCAGCTGTTTGCAGGTGTTCTTAGAGAAATCTATATGAATTAAGTGGGAATGACCCATGGGCCAGAACAGATGGCTTTGCAGACAAACTTTTATTAAAGTTTTGGAGTTCTGTATAGCTAAGTTTTAAAGAACAGTATCTTCCTGTAAGAGAATAATAGTTATTAAAACTCTCTTGGTTTCCATTTTTCTTACAGTAGAAGAGATACATTGATTAAACTGGACCTTCACTGATATAAATGAGCTTTTAGTGAAACTCCTGAGGCTAGTTCAGGAGAGATAGCATGTATGCAAGGCATGCATGCTGAATTCCCTAGGCTTTAAATATGTAGTTAGGTCAGATTCGAGAGACCATTGGCAGAATAACACTAATAATGAAGCTTCAGTGCAGCATCAATCAGCTATGCTTTGTGATGAAGCTGATTTCTTTCCCACCAAGGCCATTGACTACAGTAAGAGATGAATCTGGGCTGATCCTCACGTCCTCTGTGGCCTGATCTTTCCTGGTACTGAAGTGAAATCTGCATGCATGTCATGGGGACGAACTGTAGCTTCAAAGCACTGTAAATGCAGGACCTAAACACGTTGTTAAGAGTCCCTTTGAGTGATGTTACAGTGTTAGAACACAGGAATAACTGATGGAAACAGGCACGTCACCTGGGGGCACTATTGTAGCCAGATATTCAGATTTCATCCCATTTGCATTTGAAAGTTTTTAGCCATAGAATATATTCCTGCTAAAGTTTCCTGCCTCCCTGAAGTTGCTCTTTGTTAGGAGTTTTCTTCTAGCTCAACTGCTGGTTATCATTTTAAATGATCTGTGCCACTGAGTGGAAAAACAACATTAAAAAATACTAAAATACTTAGTTCCTGTGTTGCTTGCTGTTGAAGTTTAGTTTACTTTTTAGATGAGCCAAGCCTTATATTATCTTCAAGGATGTCCTACAAAGCAGTAACTTTTTCCCTATGAATTCTGGCAAAACGCATATTCCCACCATTTTATCTTGTGAGGTAAACTAATGTTCCATGTACTTTGTTTCTAAATACACTTCTTATTGTAAGAAGTCTGTGTCCAAGATGAGTTTACTATATTCATGCCTTACTGCAAGAGACAACAAATGCACTGAGTACACTTATTGTACTTATTTCTGGATTTAATGCTTACACCAAAGGCATATTTATGTTTTTATTTTCTTATAAGAAAGGGAAAATACAGAGAAGAAAAGCAGTTTATTGTGTTTGTGTATTTATTGTTATCTGTGTATTGTGTGTAGCGATTGCTACAGGACATGACCTTTTCAGCACATTTGTCAGTCTTAGCCTTATGACAATGCAGAGTTATAAATGTGATTGTTGGTGGGAATGACCAATTCTACGAGACTGCTCCAAAATCAAATTTTGACGGGAGTGCTTTGAAATGATTGTGCAAATGCCTGACTTCTGCTCCAAAGCTCTGACATCCAAGTGTAAGGCACAACTATAATTCCACAGCAAGAGTTGTGAAAAGGGTCTTAAAATTAGACTAAATATCAATATGCTGCATCTGATGAAGAATGAGTGTTAGTTTCAATCAGAGATGCAGAATTACAACATCTTACTTTGTGTTTTAGTGATTTACATATGTATGTGTGTTTATGAGTCTTTTTCCTAGAGAAAAGTAGTGCAAAATTAATAAAGAATATGACCTACTTTCTGACTAGCACAGTGAATTTACTGTTTTAGAGGCTAAAGCAGACATTTATGATTCAACATATCTTCCTCCAACAAAATAGCTTTTGATTTGCTGAAAGTTCATTCTTTTTGTCTGTCTTACTCCACAGGCATGGTAGTTCTGTGGCTCCTGGTGTAGGAAGTCTTATCTTTTTAAGGCAGAGGATTTTATATTTGAGCAGTGTGTTATACCTGAAGGATATGCCAACTTATTAAACTGGTTTACTGATATTTGACAGTAGCATTTCTTGCATGCATTTATGATGCTTAAGATATTGCCAGGGTGCACCTTTTTACCACTGAAGTCAGTGACAAAACTTACATTAATTTCAAAGATGCAGGGTGAAGATCTGGGGGAACTGCTGTAGTGATTTTGTAGTTTTTCTCTTCAGTTTTGAAAGGTTATGTACTGTGTCCCATGAGCACAAAAATATATATTTGTCTTGCTATATTAGTCAGTTTACAGGAAAACTAATAATTTATCTATGTGAGATCATGTGTTGTATTCTTGGCAGAGGTCGACAGATCGTAGAATCATAGAATCAACAGGTTGGAAGAGACCCACCGGATCATCGAGTCCAGCCATTAGACTCCTTCCCAAAGCATTCAGGTCTTTGACTGGCATATAAAAATAAGCAAAGAAAGACTGCAACCTAAAGGCAGACAAGGATGAAACAGGAGAATGCCATGATCTGCTGTTTGTGATAATGGAAGAAGGAAGAAGTTAACCAGTCACCTCATTTTAGCCTGTAATTTCCAATAGAGCAAGAGTTGTGTATGGCAACTTAAGTGTTACTAGCTGAACCTATTTAAAGCAGTTATTTCTGATATAGTTGCTACATTTCTGAAAAGTCACATAGTTTCTTCGTATATTTTGCCTTTTCTCCTCACCTGCTGTTTTATGGCTGCTCTGTAGGACTTGTGTTTTCCCCTGTGACTGTTACTGCCATTAATGCCTGTTTTGGAGCCTGGAGTCATTCCAGGGTAGGAACTTGTTCTGTAGCATGTGCTGTGAAATCTGGAATGTGAAGAGTGAAGAAATTCTCGTTGTGTGATTTCCAAAAACTTTGATTTTATGATTTTGTGGCTAAATACTACTCCTCTTTCCTCACTGGCTTCCTATCACTGAACTTCTTTCAGACGTCTGCTAAGGCTTCTTCTGACCTCAAGACAGTATCTCTGCTCAGACCTGTCCCTCATTCCTGCTAGGACTTGCTGTTTTGGTAAATAAGACACTCTAAGAAATGAAATGGAGATATTTGATACGCACAGATTAGCCAATCCAGTGGCTCTCAGTTCTGTTTTATCTCCAGCATCTGCTCATGTTGAAGACTGCTGACTCTGATATTATCAATCTGTGACTGACTCCTTTCTTACAGAAAGGAATTCCCAGTCATTGTTAGTCTCTTTTTCATCAAGCTACACACATGAATTTAAAAATAAGCAAACCTGGGGTTGTGGGTTTTTTTTTTTTTTGCGTGTACTCTGACAGCAATGTGAAAAGGAGCAGACCTCCAATGAGTTTTTGTTCTGCTGTCCAAAATACCTGAGACTCCCTAGTCCCTGTTTACAAGAGGAGATCAAATGGAAAAAACTGAAATAAAGAGCTGACAAATTTCTGGCTTCATGAGGGAGTTGTGCATTAGTGAAAATGTATGAAATGATCAAGTACAGCCTAGGATATGTTTAGAGAATGACCTCTTGTAAACTTTTATAGACAATTCCTCTACTTGTCCAGAACTGCTCCCTGAGGTATCATTCAAAAGTCTTGCCAGAAGTAACAGATTTGAATAGCAGACATCTGATTCAAAACATTTTGCAGCTCATAAACAGAGCTACCTCCATGAGAATCAACTCATTTCCATAGAGACCTGCTGTAGCTCGTGATATTTGGATCTGGGACAATGCAAGATACTTGCTAACCTGTGGTTGCCTCCTGTTTAAGCCATGCATATAGAGCAATTCATCTACTGCAGTCATCAGCTCTTTCAACATCACATGAAAATGCCATGAAAAACACATACCAGAAGTCTAGAAGGCTACATGAAGGTGGAATCTCCAAATTATGAACTTGTGCTCTAGTTTATATTATGGCATAGTTGTTTCCTTCTCCTATTCCCCACCTTTCATTGTGCTGATATGAGTTTTTGCAGCTCTAGTAGATGCTGATTTGGACTTTTGACAGAGAAACTGCTGAAGCCCAGCAAAGGGAGGAAGGGATGCTAGGGAAGGACTGGAAGAAAAGTGGGAGGCTGTTGTGTGGTACTGTATTTTAGCAGAGAGATTAATTTAAGGAGAAAGGCTAGACACCAATGTTCAAAACAAACAAAAAACCCAGGTAAAGCAAGATGACTTTGAAGTCCCAACATGGTGTCAAGACCAGATTCGAACAGGCTGATTTAAACCCAACTTCTTCCAAACCAGTAAATTACTCTGCTATATTTAACTTATTCTTTCCTTAGTAGCATACTTTCTGTTTGTTTTTTTTTCCAGTTCTGTTCATTAATGTGTGGATGTGTCCTCAAGATTTGGATTTTAAGCTCCTAATCCTGCAGATCTATGTATTAGCAAAGCTTTAAGTACATGTCAGCCCCAGTATCTTGTCTCTAAGGAAGTCCACAAAGGTATGCAGGTCTGTGGAAAAAGTCTGAAGAAGAAAAAGATTGCAATATGATAACACATTCTGCTCTCTAGATCATGCTACATAGGAAAGAAAATGACCCACTGGGATAAACTTCAGTATTGAATTTATGTATTTTCAAACAATATTAGTAGTCATTACAAGGTTAGGTTTTCATTTTTTTCTTATATATCATAGTGTCTCAATTCCTTTAAAACAGAGATATTGCTTTAAGGAATGTGGAAAGTAACATTACAGTTACTCACTAACCTGAAAAAATTGTAGTCCATGTTAAATGAGAAAACTTCTTTGCGAGCAGCTGTCAGAATGATTAGATGTACATTTTCAACTAGCTTTTTTTCTTCTCCCATGATACTCAAGAAAAGGGAAGGAAAATGCATGTAAATTTTAACAAGTTTGGCTGAAAAGAAATGGCCTGACTGTGGAAAGAATTCTGGTCGAAAGACCTCATGCCTACTTCATGCCCTAAAGCTTTAAAAAAGATGAACGTCATGGACCTCAGTAGACATGGATGAAACTGGGAATGGGATAAATGGAAGTAATAAAGTTAGTCTGTCATAACATAATATGTCTAGCATCTCTATGGATGTTGGAGGTAATATATTTTATAGAAATGTTTTTGTCTTCTGCTTTTTAGTCTTTTAAATGTTACCAAATACATTTGTCCTCTATGTTTTTAAAGACAGTACAATGGATAGGAAATGTAAGATATGTCAACTGAGTTTGATAGTTATTGATATGGATACTGTATAGACAGATAAGATTACATACCGTTATTTTCTCTTAAAAGAAGAAGATGCCATGGCACAAAGGTTTCAGAGATTTTATGCAGATATTTTGAGGAGCTTAAGAAAATAAATGGCTTTCAAGTGCCGATTTTGTGTTATGTTCCAGTGGAGCTCCAGTCCAACTTCAGGAAGGAGGCAACAGAGATGGATTTAAGTGAGCAATCTAGTGACTTTCTGTTTCACAAAGGCATTTTCTAGCATCAGCCCCTATGATCTAAGGCAATGTCCAATCAGTTTTCACATAGTTGAGGGTGTAATACTAGGTACTACTGGCTGCTTGCTAGTGCCTTTTCCTAAAATACAGGAACTCTGGGCTCTACAGTGTACTTCACAAATACTAAATGAGCAAGGTCTGCAATTCCTCAGACACTGATACCAGGAGAATGATCTCCCTTTACACGGATAGAAAGCAGCCGTTTCCTCCCACAGTGGAAATGAAATCAAACAGGTACGAAGGGTCTGGGCCAAAGTCTGTGCTTCCAAACTCATGGCACGTAACTCTAAATTTTGTGTCTCCACTGTGGTAACACTAAGGATGTCACCCTGTGAGCTCTAGAAGACTGACATTCAGTGTTATGCCTGTGGCCAGTGTGCTGCAGAATGCCTGCAGATTTCTACACCTAAGCTGCGTACACAGACAGTAAAACTTATCTCAAGCCAGTGAATGCTGCTTTCTCATTCAGGAATTTGAGAGAGTCTGGGCACAGAAGAACTAACTAGTGGAACGATTTGTTAATCCTGATATATGTTCTGTCCTGTGGGTAGCTTTACTTTTTAATAGTGGTTTGGAAGTGATAATATTAAAAATGGGATATCAGAGAAGTGTATCAGATCAACATTTTTTTTTGTTGCATTTCCTGAGATCAGCTTGGGGTATTACTATAAAAGCAGCTCATTATATTAAACTATTTTTTCCTGCCAGTGTGTTGAAGTTCTTTGGTAGGCTGTGTCGCATTTGTCTTGTGAACACTGCTTCCACTCACAGCTCTTTTCAGGTGTCCCTGTTACACCTTTTTTTTTAAAAATTGTCTTGTTAGGCTTGCTAATCCTTTTCATTCCTACAGCAACCTGGATAGAAAGAATGATTTTTGGGGTTTGAGTCCACTAGAAAACAATTTCTCATCTTTTCAACTTGAATGTAAGCAAGTGGAATAACAGCATATGAAACCTTTTATGGGATAGATCTTGACAGATAGTATTATCTTTCAGAAAGAAATGAGCATGCTTGCTGCCAGAATGTGCTGCTGTCTCAGCCCCGAATTCTATTTTTATTTCAGTTCTCTTGAACAGAACAGAACGATAATAAAGCATCCATTTATATATATATTATTTTTTAATATTATTTTCTAGCCTAACGCCAAAGAATGGCCTGCAAGTAGAGATGAGGTCTTTGTAGAATGACACCTGCTGATCCCTGCAAGTGGGGCAGCTTAATCTGGCCTGAGCCTGCTACATCTCTTGGCAATGCTGCATTATTCTTACCAGGTGAGAAATGGCCTGTTTGCTGCCATCCTTGACTTGCTGGCTGGCCTAAGTTTTTATTTTGTCAATTTTTCAGTACCCTTGGTTAAGCTTGAGTCAGAGATGAATTTTATTGAAGTTGAATCAGAGTTGAATGTTACTGAAATTGAATCAGAGTTGAATATTACTGCCCAAGACTTTGAAGGTGTCACAACTGGCAGGGCTATGGCTGCAGAGAGAGGAAGCAGAGATAGGAGCTGTTTCTTTCCATAGGAGAGAGCACTGCTCATGTTTTTCAACCAGAGCCTTGAACAGTTTGATAAGATTTTGGGCATTGATGTGCCAAATTCCATGAAGCTTCTACTAATTTAAGTGAAGTCCATGTCTTTGGACATAGGGTTTGATGTTCTTGGCCTATCTATGTTACAGAAACCATAACAATGTCAAAAACTATTATGCAAGAGTTAAAAATTGAGGACAATAGGTGGGGAAAAGGGAAGTGATTTCTATTAGAAGAATGGGATCTGAAGAATGGGTCAATCTGCACAGAACAGCTGTGAAGCTGTTTGATATGATGGATGGGTGTTCTGGGTTTAAAGTAAAATAAAAGGGTTTTAAGAGAAAATAAAGTGAAAACTATATCATAACTTTACTGGAAGGTTTAAATGGACCCTGGGGCCCTGATTCTTCTTTAGTTTACAAAGAGAGAGTAGCATTGTCTGGGTAGCTATTCTGCTCACCTCTGAAGGACCTGGTCTCATGATCTGAAGGATGAAAGTCCTGTGGTTTGCTTGGCCCTTAAGACTCCTTCTTTCTGCCTGAGATTTTCTGGCAGCTGAAGTCAGAGAGGAGTAAAACATTCTGAAGATGGCTGTTCTCTTCAAGAAAATAAACTTATAATTTTGTCTAATGAAAGTATCCCAAAAGTTTATTTCATTATTGGACTACAGAGTGATTCTGAGTTTTAAGACAGATGTTGTTCTCTGGTGTTTTCCTTATCTTTTCCCATTTTTTTCTGATGTCAAGCTATTGAAAGGCTGTTCTTTTACAAGCTTTTGATTCTTTTTGTTTGTATTTGGCTTATTTGGAAAACTTCAAATAGTCTGGCCTCTCTGAGGGAGAAGAGGGAAAAGGGAGTATTTATTCTCTTTGATCACAGGCCAGTGCTTTCTTTTGAAATAGTATTGTTGTGTATAAATACAGCAGGACCTCAAGAACTGCCTACAGAAATGAGTGAGGACAGAGGAGTGATCTTTCCTGAGACAAAGATTGTTGAGGAGTAATTCTTGGCAGTATGCCCATAAAGCTGAGACTGATGCTAGGCTTTCATGTCTTGTGTAAAACTTTTATTCCTATTTAGTTACTATAGACCAGGTATATTTAATAAAACAATATTGCTTAATTCCCATCAAGGAATAATTTCCATCCAGACGCATTTTCTTTGAGCAGAGGGTAAGTTATAATTTACTGCACAAAGAGAACTTTCATTTTTCCAAAGAGAAAATATTTGCATCAATAGCAAGAGTAGAAAGATGAATTTTCATTTCCTATTGTGAAGTGCCTAAAGAGCAAGCAAAAAAAAAGTCTAGCACAGATCGGCTTGCACATGGAAGGAAAGTGCACTGTGAGGGCCTTTTCTAAAATAACCAGCATGCTTTTAGGAAAGAAAGAAATATAATATTGCCCAGTGCAAAAGTTCATTACTAGCCACGATTGATTTGCACATAGTCATCTTTTAAATAAGCCACAAAAATATCTTCATCACTTTCTCATCTCTATTCTACATTATAAGATGACTCCTTAAGAGTTACCACCTGTTTGCACAGCTATACTCACAATATCATCCACTATTCATATTCTGCCTGGGGCAATTTAATAAATTGAACTGAACAGTTTTGGAAGCATGTAGCAATGTGATAATTTTCATGGAATCATAGAATTGTTTAGGTTGGAAAAGACCTTTAAGATCACTGAGCCTAACTCTTAACCTAGTACTGCTAACTCCATCACTTAACTAATATCCCTAAGCACCAAATCTACATGTCCTTTAAATACCTGCAAGGATGGTGGCTCAACCACTTCCCTGGGTAGCCTCTTCCAAAACTTGACAATCTTTCTGGTGAAGTAATTTTTCCTAATATCCAGTCTAAACCTCCTCTGGCTGAACTTGTAGCCATTTGCTTTCATCCTACCACTTCTTACTTGGGAGTTGAGATCAGCACCCACCTTGCTACAACCTCCTTTCAGGAAGTTGTAAAGAGTGATGATGTCTCCCTTCAACCTCTGCTTCTCCAGGCTGAACAACCCCAATTTACTTAGNGTTAGTGTTTGGTAGGAATGGTTGGACTTGATGATGTGGTGGGTCTCTTCCAACCTGGTGATTCTGTGATTCTATGAACCCCTTCATCCAGGCCATTGATAAAGAAATTAAATAGAACTGGCCCCCAGTCCTGAGCCCTACGAACACCACTTGTGACTGGCCACCAACTTGATTTAACTCCATTCACCACGACCCTTTAGACCTAGCAGTTCAGCCATTTTTTTTTACCCAGTGAAGAAAATATTTATCCAATAATTTGCCAGCAAGTTTTCCCAGGAGAATGCTGGGAAAGTCAAAGGCTTCACTAAATTCTAGTTAGGCAACATCCACAGGCATTCCCTCATCCGCTAACTGGCCATAGAAGGAGATCTGGTTAGTCAAACAGGACCTGCCTGGGTCCCATCACCTGGATGTCCAATCACCTTTTCATCCTGTGAATGCTGCATGATGGCAGTCAAGATCTGCTCCTTCACCTTTCCCAGGCCTGTAGTTCCCCAGATCCTCTGTCCAGGCCAAATTTTGGATCACTGCAGAAGTAAAGGATTTAAAGAGCAGGGATTAGAAAGGAAATAAAACTGATATCTTCCTCAACACCTGATTTTTGGAGTTACTCTAACTGAAATAATAGAAATATTAAATGTGTCAGGGCAAACCCTCATCTTGGGTACTACTGCATTAACCCTCACAAAGCAAGAGAAGTTCCTTTGCATTTACATCAATGTCACTGAAAGCAGAACTTGGCTTTGATTGAGCCTTCTTGTTTGTCAATCTTTATTACTTCCTTGTGAATAGAAGAATGAAGATGGATATTTCATTCTGAAGGCAGCCAGAATAGTACTTTTATCCTGATCATAAAGTTCCTCCTGAACTTTACAGTGTTTTTTGAGTGGGAAGGGAGCTTTAAATTCCTGGTAATCAGTAATTGTATATTTTGGAGACAAACCCCTCAGGACTTCCATATCTGTCATCTCTGGCAGCAACTTATACTGTTCAAACAGAAGTTATAATGTTCATTCATACAAAGTAAGACATATAAGAAAGAAAAAAACCCCATATAATAAATGATAAAGAGGAATAAATGAAATTTTCTCTTTTTCCTTGAAACAATCTTGCATCTAATAATGAAAACAAAGGGAAAAATTAAAAGAAATCATCTACTCCACAGTGATTTAAAGAAAAAACCTTGAAGTTTTCATGGTAGCATTTTACCTGAGAGAATATAAATTTTTCCTTGAGGGAATTTAAACAGACTATTTCTTTAGTTTTTCTCTGAAATATCCTCCATGTTCATGCAAGTTATTATGAACCAGAAGACTGAGATTTTTTTTCCCCCCATTACTGCACCCATGAGACAAAATGTCATAGCAACAAGGGGACTGGCAGTAAGGTCATATGCTCATGCCATGCTTGGCTGTGAGTTGCTATCGTATGCAGACAATTGTGACTAGAGTTTACTTTTATTTGTCTCTGGCATATGTAGTTCCCTGAGGCACTGAAACTGAAAAAAACCTGCTTTTGGTATGTGGTAGCCTGCTCATTTCACACCTAAGATATGGTGTTAATAAAGGACTAACAATTCATTTTGAAACTTTATGCAAATCATTCAAATTAGATTTATTAAAAATTATGAGGGAGAGCAAGGAAGTTTTAATGAGTAGCTATGTTGTGCATTATCTGTGCACAAAGCAGATGTAATGATGCATTATAAATGCTGAGAAAATTTAATCAGTGTAGAAAAAATATAATGAAATGGTTGTTTAAACGCTGCAAAGCTAATGTTATAGTAATTACTTCCCATTGAGCAAGACATGGTGCACATTATCTGGTCTGTGTTTGATTAGTGATCCTGCTTAGGACATCTTGCCTTTTCTTAATTTTACTTAAATATAATTTAAGAAAAACTTCAGTTCAGACCCCATCTAAAAAACCAAAAGCAATCATGACATTCAATTCAGCTTTCTTTCCTTTCCCTTTCTAGCCTGTTCTGCATAGAAATCTGCTTTGATTTACTATGGCTGTATGTGAGAAGGCAGGACACTTGCACTTACAAAAAATGTTGTCCTGTGGAGGCTGTGTTTTTTTTTACCCTGCAAAGTGATTCCAGCAGTTATACTTTTAATGTTACTCATGTTTTTCAAAATGTCCTTGTAGAGGGTGGATTGGAATACATTGAAGATTTGCTGTGCATTTTTTCAAAGTTTTCTTTTCAAGAATACATGGATTTCACCACTGATCTCTCTCAGTTCCTCAGAGGCTGTAGGAATACTTTCTTACTAATAGCTACAGGTCAGTCCCTAAAATGAAGCATATGGAAAATTTTACTCATAGGTCTTAATACAACAATGAGGCTCAGATATGAATAAAGGAGGACTTCTTATTCGTCTTGTCTATTGGTAGTTAACTGTAGGATAGATTAGGGCTTTTTCTCTAGGAAATGTCTTAAAGTCATAGATAATCTGAATTGTGGCTGATGAACTTCTAGTTCCCCTGTATCACAGTAGATGGAAAATAAATTATTTTTGTAATCTTCAGACATTAAGATTTACTCCAAGAATCAAGATGTGTTCAGCTCTCCTTGAACACAGTGAGGGTACGTGAGGGCTTTACACAACTTTTGTGAGAGCTATATTAGAAAACTTTATTAAAAGCTTTAGGAACCACTATCTTGCATTACTGAGAGTCAGATCAGGAGGCAATTATTTTGGAAATGTGGAATAACAATATTTTATAGAGAAAACAGACTTAAAGAAGGAAGGGTAGGCATTTAAAGGAAACAGAAGAAATTATACTCTACTAGTAAATATAATCAAAACCACAAAAAACTAAGCATAGCTGTGTTACAAATTCTGCATGCTCCTCTTTTCATGTATATTGTAAGAGTATATGTATAAAAGATTTATTTTCTTGCTTTCAGTTTGAAGCATGCAACCAAAGGATATTTCTGCATTCTTCCTCTTACTGAATAAGAGAACTTTGTTGTTGTAAAATAACTTGAACTGTAATTCTAAACAAAGATTTGTTATAAATCATAAGTTGACATTGTTAAAGTCAAGCTTATTAATAGTTTTAGTGTCAGTAAGAGCTTAACATGATAAAAAACTAGAAAGAAAAAAAGATCTTTAGTGAAATATTCCAGTTTTGATAAGTATCCAGACTTGAAGACTTTAACAACTTCACTGCAGTCTCACTGAGTATTCTGGAGTCAGACCATTTCTAATTAATGTAATGACAGGCTACTTAAGAGACAGTTTTCTGTGGTTTTGGTTGATTGCTCACTTTCTTGAGCTGACATTGTATACTTTTTCCTGAGATAGAAGACACTATCCATTTGTACACTGCCTGTATATTGTTCCAGAATAGTTTTTTTCTTTTTAATCCTTTGATTATGTTCAAAGAAATTAAGAGCACATTGTTTCAGAAGTGAGTGGCTCCCTGATCTCAGGCCTAGGTACCAGTTGGTACAGTTGCTACTGTTGGCATAAACCTAGAAATGAAAACCAGTTTTGGGCTAATTTGAGAAAGGAACAGGTGAAGCTCGAATAATTTAGGGACAAGGAGAAAAAGAACAAGTGGCAGCTGCTCCAAGAAACATTGGCTGTATCAGTGCAGCATATGGAAGAGCAAATCATAAGCACATGATTTCATTACTCATGTGATGAAGGCTTTCCCTTCAGATCAACAGTACACAAATTTTGTTCGGTTTTTTTGGTTAATAAAGAGGATTGGGTTATGGCTCCCACAGGACAATCCTGCAGAGTCACAAAAGAAGCCAAGATGTGGCTTCCCTTCAGAAATGCTCCATGTGTCATGAACAGTCTTAAATCAATAGCCTCAATGCTAAACTGAGCTGACAGTGCATCTAACTGTTATTCACTTAAATAGAAAAAAAAGAGAAAAATTGCAGAAAAAAATCTATATACACGTAACTAGTTAGTGTGTTTAGTTCTCCTCCAGTAGGTATCATGCTTTGTTTAAATCCCTTTCTAAAATCTTCAAGTTGTATGATGCCTATGATCTTTATGAATGTAAATAGCGTGTCACTGTGATGCATCCTGCTTGGTTTAGAGTCTGCACTTTGGGCTCATACCTGTAATTGCAGTCATGACATGGAGATACAGGGCAAACCTTACAGACTGATTTATCTTTGTCAGAAGGGCAGCAATGCTCAGCACTGAAATGCAGGATATACGTTACTTTAAACAGAGGAATTTGTCAAGTATTTCATTGACACAAATTGAAATGAAACTACTTCTCAGACCCTAAGGTCACTTTGCAACAGGAAGAATTCATTATGTAAGTATACATAAAGGAAAAATATTTCAGAATTGAAGTTGATTTGTGAGAGATGGATGCACACACGTAAAACTAAAAACACATATATCACACTTACAAAGTAAACTGTAAGAACCTTCAGGCTCTCATATTCCCTGGCTAATAGCCCATCAGTTCCTCTGAAAAAAACAGAGCATCTGTTGTCATGTATTAGACTATCAAGTGTGTCAGACACTTTTTCCACAAGGAAACATACAAATTACCTGCTTCTAACATTATACCAGGCATTTTCATGGTGTATGTGTATTAGGGCACCAGAGACATGGCTACACGACATCCCATCCTAAGAAGAAAGATCTTTTTGGAGTTAATGTCTTTTATTTCACCTATGGCCTACTTTCAAAACTTATTAGAGAAATGCTCTTTTAAGTATGCTTACTTTCAAACCTATCACTTCAAAAAACTGATTAAAATGTTTCCTGGGTTAATCTCAATTATGTCATGGAAGAAGAGGAAGTCTGCTTGAGCAGAAACAAACTCCACTTCTCTCATTTGTTTGGAGATTGCTGGGATGTGAATAAGAAGTGAGAAAAGACAAAGAGAAAAAAGAAGCAATGATAAAAGTATGAAGGGTGAAATACAAGTTTACAGCTGCAGTGAACTTTGTTTTATGTATGGCAGTGTTCTATGACAGGGGACCATAACCATTTCTGGCAGGCTAAATTCATCAGAAGGAGCGTCGCTGATCAACAGTGACACCAGCTCGGTCCCAGTAGCGTAGATCTTCCAGAGGGGAGGAATATTGTTTTCCATTGCAGAGCTCCAGTGATACCTAGGCTCTCTTTTTTTACTCAAAAGTTGCAATTTTGTCTCTGTTTTCACTTGTGTGATCACCCTGTTTTGTTGAGAATGACAGTACTTCACATCCACTTTGCACATGTGTGAAAGATCCCAGGCTTTGGCAAAGAAGACCTAGTATGCAGGATTTTATTTCATGTGTTGATATCTCTAGAGGACATGTTCTCTCAGTGAAATGAGTGATGAGTTTTGAATCTTTGTTATGGAGTAAAAGAGAAATAGATTAAGAAAGGAGTAATTTGAAAACAAGAAAAAAAAAAGAATACCCAGAATTCACAGTGAAAGATAGAAATATGTTTACTCTGTTGTTGTCCATTTAGAAAATGTCTGCTTTAGGCATTTAGCAGGCAGGTAGGTATAAATATGTGGTCCCCAGATGTTTAGAAAAATATTTAAATATTGGGAACAATAAGTATACTTTTCTGTATTTTTATCTATAAGCATCAGAGACTTTTTAATACTTTTGTATTTTTTTTTGTTTTCAGATCATACTTTGAGTGTAATGTATTTGGGAAACTGAGAATCAGTTCAGGATAAAAATTCACTGCTCTAGGTAGAATCATAGAATTCTTATATTAGAAAATATCATCAAGTCCAACTGTACCTGACCACTACTAAGTCATATCCCAAAGTAAAGGAGCATATTAAAGAAAAAAAGGCAAATTGTCGGATCTAGTACATTTTTTAGCCAGCAGAACTTCACTGGCATCAGAGTCACCACTCCTGCAACTCTGCTATCTGTCCAGATGGAAGTTGCTGAACTCTGGACACCATACTCCCTCAGAAAACAAAAACAGACTAGACTGATGTCTTTCTTACAAGTATTCACAGCAGTTTTATGACCTACTAAGTCGCAGATACTAAGACTACTTTGTGTATATGAAGTTTTCACATATATCTTCTATATATTTTATATATTACATAGAAATATTGAAAATATATTTCTATATGCTAGGCATCTATGCTAGGTATATTATAAACATGATATCTCATAATTTATCTCAAAATAGTTTTTCTACTAATTCTTAGTTTGCAGAACTCTGTTAAACTGAAGGTTTTTCTGCCAGAAATGTGCTTTCCAGCTGATGTTTGTCACTGGGAAGAAAATGGGGTTTTTTAATCCTCTTGTCATAAGATCACAGAATGGTTTGGTTTGGAAGGGACCTTAAAGCCCATCCAGTTCCAACCACCCTGCTATGGGCAGGGACACTTTTCACTGGATCAGGTTGCCCAAAGATCCATCCAATCTGGCCTTGAACACCTCCAAGGGTGGGGCATCCAGGACTTCTCTGGGCAAGATGTGCTAGTGTCTCACCACCCTCACAGGAATAAAATTCTTCCTAATATCTAATCTAAATCTCCTCTTTTTCAGCTTAAAACCAGTACTCCTCAACCTATCCTTGCACTCCCTGATAAAAACCCCCTCCCCATCTTTCCAACAGACTGCCTTTAAATAATAGAAGTACTTCTGCAAGATATCTGTGGAGCATTTCTTTTCTGCAGGCTGAACAAGCCCAACTCTCTCAGCCTGTCCTCACAGCAGAGGTGCTCCACCCCTCAGATTGTCTTCATGGCCTCCTCTGGTCTCGCTCTAACAGATCCACGTCCTCCCTGTGCTGAGGACTCCAGAACTGAACACAATAATCCAAATGAGGTCTCACAAAAGTAGAGTAGTGGGGGAGAATTAACTCCCTCAACACTCCTTTGGATGCAAACCAGGATACAGTTAGCTTTCTCGGTGGCAAAGGCATATTGCCAGCTCATGTCGAGCTTCTCATCCACCAATCTGTCAAATATCTTTGAGGATTTGAGATTTTGGTCTGCATCTTATAGGCAGAGGAAGAGTTTGTATCTGGAGACTTCCTGGAGCATTTTTGATGGCCCAGTTGGAGGGAAGAGTGCAAGGGATGCAAGTTTGACTTAGACTAGAGGACAAACCAGTGAGTTAAATGAAAAAAAACCAAATCAATTAGCTGAAAAGACCCTGTCCAATATTTTTAAAATCTAATTTGACTAATTGTGGACAACTATTAATGGACAACTATGACTAGTAAAAATGTGAATAAGAATACAATAAATATTAACAGTAAGAGAAGGGAAGTTGTAAATCCAACTGATGAGAAATGGTTTTTGTAACAGGTATTTCTAATAGCTGACAGGAGGTATTTGTCAGTACTGAAACATTACGAGCCAGTCAAATTCATTTGCTAAGTCCTACCTGGGACATTTGGAGGAGTTTAGGGATACAGTTAAGGGAATGTGGTGTTACAATGAAATACCATATCTTGATTTCTAGGAATAATTAACTACTATAAATAGGAAACTTATGGCAAAGAGTGCCTCAGTTGAAAAGTTTCCATCACAGATTTCTTCAGTTTCACAGGAAAATTGATCTTAACTTGCTGTTTGCTCTTGAGCATTTACTGACAAAGGGGAAGAAAATGTCAATTCTTGAAGACCCATCTGCTAGTCCTGAGGGAAGTGATAGAGTTAAGCCTTGTCTCAGTGTTATAGGTTACAGCATGTTCTATAACCATCTCTTTGCCTCTCCTCTCCCACTCTTGGTTCTCAAACTCAGGGTTAGTCTCAGTATTTTTTGGGTCAGACCTCATGTAATCTGGAGATATGTTTGAATATTGAAGTCTAAATTCTGGAATACTGAAGATATTTAACAATCGTTGAATCAGAGCAAAGGCAAAGGGAAGTAACTCTTTGAACACTGTTTTGAATAAAGGAAAATTACACCTTTTGTTGCTGTGGAATTTCTATTTGGAAGAGAAATAAAAGCAGTGATAACATAAAGTCATTGAATCATCATCGAATAATCGATGATGATTTGCTCTCTCTAACAATGTTACACAAGTATACTTGTCACATTTAAAATCTTCTATTGATGGATTAAAATAAGGTTACAACTGGATTAGAGATTGGTTTGCATTTTATAAATCCATTGTTACAATCTGTTTACTTTTAATATAAGAAAATGGGAAGACACCAGGCAGCCATGTACTAATTTTGAGGTATAGAAAGCCTAAATTAGCAAAAGTAAGGATAACAGTAAGTAAAAACGGATGATGGGAAAAAAAAAGATGACAAAAAATTTATGAAAAAGTATTAATAACAATTTCAGTTTGGTTTTTTTTCTGGAGAAATAAAAGAATCTGCACTAATCTGGTTGAGAAAGAGGACAATTTTGATTAAGGCCTTCTGTTTCAGTGGAGAAATGAAATTTTCAATCAAAACAATAAAAGTAATATCCAAATAAAGGGGTGAATATCAATTACAGTAAAACTTAGAGATGTATTAAGTGAAGTTAGAATCATTGTGCTGAGAAGGACAAGACAGGCAAAATATTTAAATTTTCATGTATGTAGGAGACAAAGGCAAAGTCCATTTATAGATGGAGGTGGTAAAATGATGATACAGGGAAGAGACATGTTTTCATAATCATTTCTTTTCTGTATCTGAAAATAAATTGGATGATGAGTCAGTATCACCTGAAGATGACATACTGCCTTCTTATCCGCTCAGGAGAATAATAATTAATGATATTTGAAGATAAACACTTCAGACAGGAGGCCTGGACAATTTGTACACAGTTTAATACCACTGGGTAAGATGTTGTTCTTGCTAGCATTAATATTTAATAAACGTTGAAGATTATAACACTTCAGAGAGCTATTTGAAGTAGACAAGCATAGCATGGGTAACTTGTTAAATTGAGTTCAGCCTTAGGCACTGTAATAGAAAGGTCTCGTATTGGATTTGATTAAACAAAACAGTATTGCAGCAAGTGCCACTATTTTCTACAGGAAATAGGTCTTGTTCAATCAGGTTACAACTTTTGTTACTCAAAGTAACTACAGAAGAAATATTTGAGTGGCATTCATCCAATGACATGTGAATTTAAAAATGACATTTAAATGACAACAATAAATCAAGTGTATGCTGAATAAATTCAGAGCTGGACAACAGATGTCTCAGTGAAAATTGCCTGAATAGTGGTATTTCCAGTGGATTTGTCAGTGAATGTACTAGATAGACAGAAGCATTGAGTAGGATTTTCATACCTAGAAATAAATAAAGTCCTGGTTGTTAAAAATGGTTGACTATATTATTGTAACGATTATAAGAGGAATGAATAAGGGTAAGAACTGGATTTCATGATCCTGCCTTGTATTATTTCAATATGTTTTATTTTAATGCAGATAATTTCTGTATTCCAGAGCAAAAAAGGAGTGAAAAAAATGAAGTTAAACTTGCTTTTGTGAAAAAATCTGGATGTTACAGATGACAAAAACTCAGAAGAAACTATCTCTGTGTGATTCCATGCTTAATACAGCTCTAGAGGATTTCCAGAATGAATAAACATCACTGGTGAGTAGGAGAAATTGTACATCTGTTTGTAAAACGCTGGGTATTGTACACAGTTCTGTAGTTGAGTTTTGAGAAAAAATTAAGATAAGGAATAATGGAACAAAAACCCATCAGAAAGTAAAGTTTCTAATGTAAACTACTTTGATGTGAGAGCTATTTACCTCAATACACTTACTTCATCAATGAAAGTAATTAAATAAGGAAGAACAACGGCTTCCTGAAGGCTAGAGGCAGAATATGCAACCCATCTGAGTTTGACCAAAAGGAAGAACTGATGTCTAGAGCCTAAAATCAGACAAATTCAGGTAGGCTGTCAGTGAAGGATGATAAGCCATTGCAGGAAGTTTTCAAAGGAAGCAGTAGGTTTTTTTCCAGTGATCCCTGTCCTACTGATTTTTGCTTAAGATTGAATGACTGTTTGGAAATTATGCTTCAGTCAGACACAGTTGAGACCTTAATACCCTTAATTATTTGACTCTGTACAAGTGTTAAATGTAATGGTCTGTCATCTAAAGGGAGTGAACTGTATGTTGAAATCCTTATCTACACCAATATATGAAACAGAGGGAACCCTTTATGATATTAACTTTTGTCTGTTCCTGCAGCAATGATAGACCACACTTTTATCAATATTTCAAAAATGAGAAGAACTTAGTGCAATAGTTTCTTGGGATTTTCATGAAATTTCGTCATATTTCATTGTTGTCTAGTTCTCTGGAGTCAGGAGCACATAGGTTACGAGCTAGTCTGAGAGACATGCTATAAAATGTATGTATTCACCTCTATGCACTGCTGTCAATTCCTTCTGCTTGATTGAACTTTAGTGTCTTGCACATAATAAGTGTTAAAAGTATTTCGGCAATTTCTTCTTTCAGTTCTGCTTGAAGTAGAACAGTATAAACACACAAAAACTCTGTAGTGGTGACTAATCCTTTAGCCAGCGTTAACTTAATCAACAGTGCCTAAATACTGAAGATGCTGCCCATTGATTTCAGTAAAAGCAAAGCGTTCAAAATTACCATCGCGTTCCCTATTGAAAAAGGGAATAAAGAAAATTGCTTTCCTGATTTAACTAAAATGGTTAAATGCTAAACAATATTTAGGTGCAGATTAGCATTTATTGTACTTATTATCTTGAAACATAAGAAAAAGCAGTTGTAACTTTCTCAGATGATCTGATTTATTCCTATGTTAGCTATTCAGTGCTACTAATGGTAGGCAAAAAATAAAATGAAATACTTCTGTAAATTTTAAATCATCAGAAATTCAAAGTTCAGAGGGCCTTAAAGCGATAAACATAGGTAACAGCTAATGCAAATTTCTTCGTGTTAACAATAAACATAATCTTTTTTCTTGCAATCCTACTGTTTTGCAAATATCTTTTCAAAATTGCTTCAAGGATGAAAGTAATTGGTTTTTTGTAAAGTATAGGAGGTGTATGTTGAGAAATGCACAGGAGATAGCAGGGGGCCAATGTTACCAATTTAACTGCTGCCATTTCAATGCTGATTTTTTTTGCTTTCTTGCTTGGCAAGTTAGCAGTAATCTTGCAAGTGTATTGAGTGACATTGTCAGTACTATAAACTTAATCACGGTGTTCAGTATGTCAGCATTTAGCTTGGTAGGCACTGTTCACACTGTCTGAAACGTGCATTTGTATAATTAAAATAGCAGAACCCAAAATACGGCAATGAGATTTGGACAACTGGAAAGCCAATGACCTAGGTAACGGGAGCAGGGTTTCACACTGGCTTGTATTTTGGTACTTCTACTTTTATGATTTTATTACATTTCTGTGAGACGTTCTGAGGAAGTCTTGGAATTCAGTAGATGAGTGGTAGAAGAGTCAGATTCATTGTGACTGAGGTGCCAGAGAGAAAGAAGGTATACATCATTCTTTCTCTAAATTGAATCCTAGTCATATAATCACAGATTCATCAGGAACAAGAAAAGCAGAAGTAGTTTGCAAAGAGCTCTAAACACCATAGCATTCAGAAAGCAGATTTCTTACTGCCTGGTAACTGGTTTGCATCACAGGCTTTCAAATTTAGAGTGTTTTCCAGTCATTTCTTTTGTACCAGCCATAAACTGACCCCATCAGAGAATCTTTTTTTTTTCTTGGACACAGTTACTACACAGATGTTGAGTGGGTACTACTGATCTTATATCTGTTGTTTGTATCTCTGTATTATACTTGTATTATATACTCTCTGTATTACTTGTTACAAAAATCAGAAGGAAATCCTTTTGTTCATAAATAGCTAATTGTTGTAGAATGCAACTGGCAACTTGTTAGAAATGAGAGGGAAAGGAATCATGCATTCTTGGAGGAACACTGGGAGAAGAAATAATTTTGTGGCTCTTGTGATACAGATGAAGATATTGCTCCATTAACCCTAGGGAAGCTTGAACACAAAATATGGTTCAGGAGGTGCAAAGACTTGCTAAATAAATTGGAGGCTAGTTTTATCTGCTGTATCTTGGAAATAATAATTTTACGCAGTTCTGCTTTCTGCATCCATTTCCAATCTGTGGAATGATTGATTTGTCATTGTTCCAGACCCAATAAGATTGTTCATGTTCGAAGCATATTTCCCAGTAGTAAAGCCAGCTTTAGGCATATATGAAATGAAACACTTATCCCTGAGGAAGCTGAGAGAACTCCCATCAGTACTGTAAGCTAAAAAGAAAATAATTGTCCCAAATAAAAAGACCTTGTTACAAGCCCCCATAGAAAAAATGAAATTCCTAAATTAGTACCGCTGAATGGTCCTTTTATATCACAACACTGAGGGAAAATAAGTAAAATGGCAGCAGGTGCAGCAGATACCACTTATAGAAGAAAATCCTGTAGGAATACTGAATGCTTCTTTGAAATGTTGTCAAGCCAAGAGCTGCTTGCAACTGCAGCTATAACTTCGGGTATTGCAGAGCTGTGACTCACTGAAGTGGTTCATTGCTTGCTGACATTCTGGATGCTTCTTCTATCAGATCACAGAATCACAGAATCACCGGGTTGGAAGAGACCCACTGGATCATCGAGTCCAACCACTCCCACCAAACACTAAACCATGTCCCTCAGGACCCCGTCCACCCGT